>BMAV01004220.1:545726-607610 GCA_019973955.1 Trichonephila inaurata madagascariensis
GTATTTTAAAGATAAACATTATGCTTTAAACATATGAATTATATACTTTAAAAATTCAAACACAATTTTGTTATTAACAGCATGACGATGGCTCTGAAATTCTTCTTTTAGAGATTTCCTTTCTTTTAATGAAGAACAACAAAAACACAGTACCTGATACAGTTGTTTAAAACGTAATTGAAAGTTCTTGGCTGAATTCGGCTGATGAAGCTTGAAATGGACTCACTGAATTTTCATCAAAGCGCTTGCACGACGAAGTAATTCCCCAAAGGAACAACACTGTTGCTATAATGTTAGTATGTTATGAGAGGCAAACCGTTTGTTTACACTTCAGTCAGCGTTTTCAATTTGGGCGTTAAGCCAATTTTTTTTTCAAAAAAGGTTAGGAAAAGAAGATTTTAAATCAATCCCGGAGCGATCCCCCAATTATTTCTGTGGGAATCCAACCGAAATCTTCCAAAAGGTCGGATACTTCAGACAGCGGGGTTTTTATTGGCGCGGTGTCTAGGGGTTTTTAGGGTGTATTAGTTAGTTTTGAAATAAAATGGACAACATAGTTTAAGAAAGAAACTGATTGAAAACTAAATAATTTATTAAGAATTATAGGGGAGTATTTACATGGGGAATATTTCAAAAGAATGGGAAAGTTGGATAAGCATATTTCGGAAGAATAGGAAAGTTAGATCACATTACTTTAAGGAAGGCAACTGAGATTAAATAGAACTCATTATGTGGTGCTATTAAGTCTTACCGCCTGGCGCGGACGAACGGCGCTGACGCGCGAAATACGAGGTTTCTCTGACGGGTGTTAGTGGGCCTCTGCCGAAAAAGGTTGAAGTCGACGTTTTAAAAGGGACGCTAGATGGCGTTGATGTGGAATACTGTTTTGATTAGAATTACCAACCTCGGTAAAGGGATATGATCTAACCTTTTACAAATGGGATATCCTACATACATTAGAAAAGGATACTTTACCTATAAATCTGACAAAAAAACAAAAAAAACCATTTTATAGAATATATCATTAATGAAGCAATGTATTGTGATTACTTTCAAGTTTTGAATCATTTAGAGTTTTGTAATGATATTCTTCAAACCGATTTTTACATTATTTTTTTTATGCGTTACAAATAAATTATGCCTAGGTAAAAATATTTAAAAATCAAACAAAATCTTTTTAATTAAAAAAATAGTGTTTTACATTTAACATACTTCGAATGCTAAAATCTTTATAAAAATGATTTAAACGAATAATGTAAATAAATAGAATTTTTCTGTAAGTAGTAGTTATGTGAACTATTAAACATGTGCATAAAGTCTACATAGAATTAAAAAAATGAAGTATAAGGAAGAACTTGCACATTGAATAATATACCAATCGATGATTGAATATTTAAATAAATAAAACAGTGAAATATAAAAAGCAACATATTGATCTAATTGGCCTTAAATTTCTTTATTTTTCGATTATTCTTCACTGTTAAAATTTCTTCATTGCGCTTTTTTGAATAATTATTTAAGCATATATTCCCGAATGCAATGAATATATTTTTTTAAAATATGAAAATGCAGGTGTGTTACACTTCACACAAGGTGAATGAAACGAATGCGAGAAATTCCACAACTCATGTAATTCCAAATATGCTTCTGTTGTGCTTGTAAATAAGATAACTGGCAATTAACTTTAAGAAATCTTGATTCGAATGTTTTCGATATTAACAAATTAAAAATGAAATATTGCGTTGAAATGACTTTCATAAGCTATATTTGTGGGCATTTTTAAATCTCTTCTATCCAGAAGTCTCAAATGTTTTGTTTTGAATTTTCTGAATCGAAATTGATCTTTTTATTTGAAAGAAATATACATTTGCAATCGCAGCATCCGAATTTTATATTATGCACACATTACCCGTAATGTACACTGCTGGCCACCGTAAATGCAACACCCTGAAGGAAGCATGCAAATAACATGAAATTTACAACATGCATTAGCGGAGGTGAGATATGCAAATGATTAGAATTTCACCATAGGCCTTACATCACGCGCGCCTGTGGCGCCACCTCAAAGCACTATTTAAGGCTTGGAGATTTCGACGATTTCAAGTTCGGCAATTGTGTTTTTCTTGTAATTTTTTCAAAAAACGATCAGTTATGTCTCGAAGAAAACAGCGATCAGCTTTTGATCAAGTATCCGAGTTCGACAGAGGAAGGATAGTGGCCTACCGAGATTGTGGATTATCTTTCAGGGAAATCGGTAGCCGTGTTGGACGAAACCAAACAACTGTAATGTGGATATGTGATCGTTGGATGCAGGAGGGCACGACGGAACGACGTGGTCGATTGCATTCACCTCAGTTGCACCACTTCACGTGAGGACAGGCAAATTGTGCTCATGGCAGTGACGGATCGTTCAGTCACATCACAAACCATAGCACAGCACATTGAGTTTGTAACACATCATTCAGTGTCTGCGCGTATCATTCGACGCCGTTTACAGCAAAGTGGTCTGTCCGCGAGACGTCCATTGCTTGATCTACCCTTGACGCAGAACTACAGACGTCTCAGCCGCCATTGGTGCGATGAAAGAAGGATGTGGGCTGCAGAATGGAATGTAGTTGTCTTTACTGCCGAGTCACGTATCTGTCTGCAAAACCACGATGGTCGGATTCGAGTCTAGAGACACCGTGGAGAGAGGATGCTGAACAGCTGCGTTATGCACCGCCACACTGGTCCTGCACCGGGTATTATAGTATGGGGCGGTATTGGATATCTCTCTCGCACTCCTCTAGTACGCATTGCCGGTACTTTAAACAGTCAGCGCTACATCTCCAAGGTGTTGAAGCCAGTTGTCCTTCCTTACCTTCAGGGCTTGGCCACAGCCATATTTCAACATGATAATGCGCGACCACACGTGGCACGCATTGTCCAAAGGTTCTTCGTCAATCACCAGATTGAATTGCTTTCCTGTGCGGCTCGCTTTCCGTATCTTTCGCCGATAGAAAACATGTGGTCCATGGTTGCTCAACGATTGACCCAGATTACACCTCCAGCTGCCACACCAGATCAACTTTGGCAACGTGAGGAAGCTGCTGGATTTGATGTACCCCAAGAACACATCCAAAGTCTCTTTGAATCAATGCCGAGGCGTGTGGCAGCGGTGATCTCCAACACTGGCGGCTACTCTGGCTGCTGATTCTGGCAGGAACCACACTTCACAGAAGTCTATAAATTTAATAATTTGATACTTGGTCAAAACATGTTATCTACAAAATAAATTTTGTTGGGCTATCTCTTGTCTTTCTTGGTGTTGCATTTACGGTGGCCAGCAGTGTATATTAAAATTTTATACTCTTTTATTGAGATATCCTCTAACTTATTTGAAATGTTTAATGCTTCTTTGAAATTCTTAATATCTACTTTAACATTAAATATCTCTCCTGAATAATTTGAAATTCAATTTTTCAGTGAATAGTACCATATTTATCCGAGTGCAAAGATAGCACGCTTTTAACGCGCAATTATTTTTCAGCTTGCAATATTTTTCCTATATCACAAATTTCAATATACTTTTCTTAAGATTGAATAGCCATAATATGATGAACAGAATGAATAAAGCAGATTTCTTCAAAAACATTAACCATATTAAGAATATTTAGCAATTCACTGAAACAAGTTAATCAATATGTTATCTCAATCAAATAGGATGGACAGCCGGGAAAATGTAAGGATATGTATTTTATTTGATGAACAGTTGGGTACATAACAATAACGAGGCATTACTATAAAATGTGTGGAGTTTTAGGTTATGTTATAAATAAAACTTTTAATATTCTTCAGATAAGGATTTTTGATAGATTAAAAAAATATATAAATTTAAACACAAATTTATCATAGAATAAAATATCTTAATTTACAAATAATTAGTGATGTTGGCATAAATGCATCAGTTTATTATACTCAATTATCTTTAAAGCTAAAATAAATTCAACAATGACTCAAGAATAAAGTTATACACTAATATAAATATTCTACCTTTCTTTATATCCAATGGTATTACTGATGTTATGTTCACTATATTTCATATATAAAAACACGTGGTAAGGTAAAGCACTATATCACAAGCTTTAATGGAAGACTGGTGAAGTGATCGTCAAACCCGGGGAGAATCGTCCCTCCTTTGATCATGTGACTGGTTTTTGGGGGGGTCTCTGTCGCAGCCTGAGAATCAAGATAGCCTTGGTAGTGTCCTCTCTCCCCTTTTAAATACTATCTACATGCATAATTTTTTTGAAACTTTGGAACATGACACCGAATGTTTCATTTACGTTGACGACGTTTTCATTTAATGCTCACATCGTTCTCTAGATTACATTCACAAAAGATTGCAAAATACGCTGGAAAGAATTTCTCAATGGTGAAAATATTGGAAGCTATATCTTAGTCCAGATAAAAGTACAATAGCTGAGTTATCCAATAAAAGAATTAACACGTTTCCTAATATTTTATTGGAAGGGCATTCACTACCTTGGCAATCCTCTATCAAATATTTAGGAGTTCACTTTTCCAAACGGAGCCAGAATGTTTCATTAAGAAATCAATTAAATAGAAAAGCAATGAAAAAAATTAATAGCCTTAAGGCTATGGCCTACAAGCATCATGGACCAAGAGCTGCAGATCTGATCAAAATAGTAAGTTATGGTATATGCAGTGTTTTCTACTACTTCAGCCATATAATAAATAAATGGCCTGACAACCAACTGAAACCTTTTAATGTCATTCAAACCAAAGCCCTCCGAATTGCATTAGGACTTTCACAATGGACCCCAAACATTGTACTTTTAAAATTGGCTGGACAGGAAATTTTATCAGACAAAATACGAAGACTGGCAAATAAGTATTTCTTTTCTCAAATTTCTCTCTAATCAAACCTTTTTTCCATTATATAGCAATAACCCCGAGTCTCTGAATTTAAATATTATGGAAGATGATAAAAATAATATTATAAATACACTAAATCCTTTGAAAGCTATTCGTGGTCAAATTATCCCAATCCCCAGAATAACATCCTTTTCAATTCTCCCATGCAAAATATATATGTCGATAACTTCAAATTTCAGGATAAAAATTTACCAATATAGATTATAAGGGGCTTATTTGATGAAACACAATAGATCGTGATTTCCAAGGCTTCTATATAATAGCCACTGATGCTTCCAAAACTGAATAAATTACATCAATTTCAGGTATTACGGAAAATTCCTCTTTTGCCTACAGAATCAATCCCAATAATTCTATTTTCACAGCTGAAGCTCTGGCTATCTGCCAAGCTTTAGATGATCTGTCAGTTACAAACAAGAATCTGCTGATATTATCTGATAGTCTCTCTGTTCTCTCTGCTCTTCAGAATTATTCGATCAAATATCATAGTGTCATCCATGAATTAGCTACCAAGATTTTCATTCTATCGTATTATAATTATCAGATAATTCTACTCTGGACTCCGGGGCATTCAAATATATTGTGGAATGAACAGACGGATAATCTTGCAAGATCTGTCACAGAATCTAATGTTTATATCGACTGGGTCGCCTCAGAAGACATCAGCAAAAAAATATATCAAGAGAATTTTAAAAAAGCAAATTTTAACTTCTGTTCAAGCAAATAGTTTCAAAACTTGGGCAATATTCCAAACATATAGGCTCGATCTCTAAGTGGACAAGTATAATGGAAGAGAAGAAATCCTATGCACTCGAATCTTCAGCAAAATGATCATCACTCCTGGACTTCTCTCTACGAAAATTTAATTTATCAGACAACGCAAACTGTAGATTTTGTAATTGCTTAAGCGATTTGGACCACATCTTGTTAAACTGCAATAGATATATTCATTCTCGAAATCAACTAAAGCATTTTCTCAAAATTGATCCACACTATAACATTACTTTCAAAGAACTATTGTAGAAAGCTTTGCCAAACAGATTATCATTCAGATTTTTTATCCAGAAAATGAAATATTTTGATATCTATTAATTTATAAATAATTTAGTTTTTTCAGGGATAATAGCCTTTGTTGTTCTATATCCCACAAAACCTGAACTGAACTAAACTGAATGTCTAAACTTATTCCTACAAAAAATTTTTTTTGCAATTTTGCATTCATTATTGCCTTATGTACAAGATAAGTGGCACTTCTGCTATCTTTGAAAGGAACGAAACCACATAATGTTGGGGATGTGAAGTTTTCTTTCTTTAGTTAAGAAGTAAGAAATCCGCTTATAGCCACAATTCTCTCAAAAGTTTTTGAAAATACGGAAGTCAAAGCTATTGGTCTGTAGGAAGACATCTTAGTTTTATCTTTACATGATTTTGGAATCGGGAGAATGATTGCATACTTCCAAGAATCTGGAACGATTGTATTATCAAATAATTTTTGAAAATATCTTAAAATTACATCACGTTGACCCTGATCAAGATTTTTAAAGAAAATTTCCGTAACATGATCAGCCCCAGGAGTTGTGTTTTTTGAATTTTTTATTGCACTATGCGATTCAAAAATATGGAATGATTTATTAAGAAGGTTATCTTTGTCGTAGAGAAAATCCAAAGAAAGTGATTCATGATAGATATTTTTAGATGCAAAATAATCTGTAAACATATCTGCTTGCAATTGAGGATGAGTGATAAACCTATTATTAAGCTGAAGAATATTAAGTTTTTGATCGGTGTCAGTAACTGGGGTAAATTTTTTCAGAATATTAAAAAACATCTTGGGATTGGAAACATTATTGCATATCTTGTCCCAGTACATTCTTATGGCATTTTTAATGTAGAGTCAGTTTGCTCGCATACTGTTTATATCTCATCCATAATTCAGGTGAAATTTCTCTAATAGCTCTCTTCCTAAATATTTTTTAAGCTTATAGAATTTATAACAGATACTATTCCACCATGGTGGGAAGGATCTGTTCGAAATTTTAACTTTCCTAATATTATTAGTAATGACTTGAGATATCATATCGATAAGATTTTCAGAATTAACTTCTGGATTATTTAAAATAAAATGCGTTTGGTTCATTACTGCTTGCCAGTTTACTTTTTTAAAAATTCGCTTATTTGAAGTGAGGAGAGAAAGCTCTGTAATAATTGGACTATGATCATTTTCGAAAGAGCAATCTAAAACATAACTATTGCAGTATCCAGACATGCTTTGAAGAACCAACTGTGAGATCTATCAATGATGCTGCACCTGCTGAACTTCTATATGGGGGAACAGTCGTGTTAAGAAGAATCAAATTAGAATCAGTAATCCATTCAACAGTTATTACTGTACCTTGAAATGTGATCCGATCCCCACATCGGGTGATGAAGGTTAAAATCACCAAAAATGAACACCGGAGCCGTTAGGGATACAAGAAAAGATTTAATCAGCATAATATTAAATCCCCGTGGAGCGTAAATATTTACAATATAAAATGAAATATTTCGAACACCAATTTTAATTGCTAGGATTTCTAATTCTCTGATTTGTTGAATCTGTATAGGAATTTGTTGTGCAGAAATATTTGAAGGAACAGCTATTACTAAACCACCGCCTAATCTGTTTTCTCTCTTTTCTAAAAATAGTTTTATTTGGAAAATTTATATTATGATTTGATAAAAAGGTTTCTTGAAAAATCCAGATATCTGCTTTATAGAAAAGGGAGGGATATTTAATCCTATGAATTTTTTTATTTTTGAGACCTCTACAATTTCATTGAATTATATTCATAAATACTTAAGGAAAAAAAAAATTACTAGAAAAAACTATCCTCCCTTTTAGGAAAGAAAAACAAACTAATGAAGACAAAATGGAAGACAATAATTAGCCCACAAAACGAAAAAAAGGAATGTATTTACAAAAACCATCATAATTTCGTAATTATCCCATGTCTATGTTATTGGATGCATCATTTTCACTAGATGCACGGGTTTTATGGATTGAGGATTTGTTGCCTACAGCCTTTTTCTTCCTCACAACGGGGAATGACTCGATTTCCCCATTTCAAAAACCTTGCTAAGGTGAGAAAGTAGATTCAATTGTTTTTTTAAAAGCTTTCATAATGAAAGAGGTTTGCTTTTCTAATACTGCTTGAAAAGATGCCAGCATGTATTCAAGTTTTTTTCCAGATAGGAAATCATATCTAATTTAATAATCTTAATTTGCATATCTAAATTAACTGCATTAGTCTGGATTACTGCAGAATAAGATGCCCTTTTATTGGCATGGAATCTTCTTCGCGCCTCTCCCAATGTAAGATGTTGCTCACATTTTAATTCTAATATCTTTTTCTTTTATATATTCGGAGCAATTTAGTGAGTTAGCAGGGTGATCAACTTTGCAATTTATACATCTTGAGTTACTAGAACAATGCCCAGAATGCGAAACACCACAGTTAATACACATTGCAGTTTTTTGGCAAAATCTAGCAGAATGTAGAAAGCTAAAACAGGTTGTACATTGTCTGGGTTTATCTATGAAATTTTGGAATTCGATGATTGATGAACCATAATTTTATAGTTTCCGGGAAAGTTGTTCCGAGTATTGTTATTAATATTGGTGAGAATTGTTGCTAAGTACCAATTGAGTAAATAAATCTTATCTCTCTATTATTTCAAAATCATTGGTTTCTTGCAGTTCCTTTGCTATTTCATTCAGAGATATATTAAGTGGAATTTCATAAATAAGGAATCTAGATGTTATATTCCCTCCCAAAGAATATTCGTCTTAACTGACACATTTAAAATTTTCTCAAGGGATAGAATTTGTCTGCACAAACTGGGTCTAGCGTGGAGAATCTTATCTTTCCATTACAAGTAAAAGACATACTTTTTATATTCTCATGACGAGCAATTTTTTTCTTTATTTCTGCATGTAAAAGCTGTGGGGTGGACTTTGGAATCTGAGAGGATCCTTGACTATTTTCTACTAATATATTAATTTCGGATATAATTCTCTGTCCAGCTCGTAAAATAATTTCCGCATCCCTCATAGAAGATCTAAAGAATTTTGAAAACCCCGATTCCATTGTTAAATTATTGGTGACTACGGGTTGTTCCTCAACATCGGAGACGATAAATCTAGAATGACTCAACTTGAATCCTTTTTCAAATAAAAAAAAACAACCCAGAGAACAATAGAAATTGGAAAATTACCAAAAAACTAAACCAAAAGAAGGGGAAAAACCCCTCTTGCTCTGAAAAGGGAACCAAAGAAAAAAAGGAAGATACAACCTTTTAAGACTTGAGGGAAAATAGCACACCACTTTCAACCGACTGGTATCCAGAAGTGCAAGTATCCAACTCTCCAACCAAGATCATGACGCGACTTGATATCTACAAATCGAATTACTTGATCCAAATAAAAATGCTTGCATGTACGTCTGAAGTGCCCTATACGAAAACGAACGAATTTGACATCGTTTATACGGAGACACAGGCCATATATCAAGATAGGGGCTTTAATGAAATGAAAACTTTTGTTGTGGCTTGAAGGTCAAAACTATTGGTTTGTATATTTTGTACTTTTAATTTTTCTCAAAACAGTTCTACATATTCTGATAAAGTTTGAGCACAACTATGGAATAAGTTTCAAAATTTTTTTCTCGAAACCTTCTTACTTCTTCTACAGTTAAATGTTGTTTACATTTAAATACCAGAATTTTTTCCTTTATGTGAACAAAACAAGAATTAACCGAATGAGTGGCAGTCCTAGGATTGTTGAGGAATTTTTAAACCACTCAGACATATGCTGATAGTCAGGGAAGAGTGTTCAAAATCTTGAGGATCCACAATGTTAGACTGGTACTTAAAGGGGTCTGTGGTGATAGAAAGTTTAAGAACAGCTGGCATAAAAATATCAGATTGAATATTTATTTTTTAAAATTTGAACTCTTCACTAATTTATCCGAGAGTAAATTCTACTATCGGTTTTTTTAAAAATGATTTTTTGCAAAGGCAAAAAGAAAGAAAAAACCCCTCCAAATATCTATAATTCTGTTACAAAATAATTGTTATCGTTGAAAGTCTAAATAGTTCATTATTAAAATTCTTAGAACTCTTTCTGAACTGACCATCCAATCCATGTCATAACAAATTAGGAATCAATTCGCTACCGTCTTAGCTATGGATTCTTTATTGTCATACAAATGATTTAGAACATATATTGGCAACTTAACAATCGTACAATAATTCCGAAACAAAAAATGCGGGATTGCGCGCATTGTTGTCATTTGAAAAGCTTCCAAGACAGTTTTTTAAATAGTTATTTATCAGCATTTAACGGGGTTGTAGAATGGAGTCATTGATTTATTTATTCAATTTTCAAAAATCTTGTAATATTTGTTTTTATTTATTCAAATTAAGTTTCTTAATAGCTAACAAAAGATACTGTCTTCACTGATGTTTAAATAATTTATTTTGAATATCTCATTTTGTATCGAAGCAATTGTTCATCGTAAAACAATAACATTCAACTAAATACATTTTTATTATTTTGTAGAAGAAATAGCATATAAAATGTTTAGTTCACTTCCAAGCGCTAGTAAAATTTATGTAAGTTCATCGAAATCAAGGCAAAAGAGTGCTTCTAGTGCTAAGAAAAGACGAAGGAAAGTTCATTCTGGTATAAATCGTCGCGAAAATATTGCTGTTCAATCATTAATGAATTGTGATCAAGAATCATCTGATTTTCTTGTATCCAGTGATAGTGAATGTCGAAGAGATTCACAAGATTCAAAAATTTCTCAATTTGAACGAGAGGATATCCAACTAATGAAGGATTCTCATGATTCTCAGTTTTGTAAATGGGAAAGAGAGGACTCTGCTTCTGACATAAGTTGTCAATCTGCTAAAAATCTACCCAAAGTTGTAGGAAACTCTGAAGTGTTAGAGCAATTATCAAAAGAGCATCAAAATGAAGTATATGAACCTGAAGATGAACAAAACAAAGGTTCTACAGAATATTTCATAGAGGAGCAAAATGAAGAATTAACTGAACAGTTAAAAGAAAATAATGAAGAGCTAGAAAACAGATTACCATTGGAACTGGATGAACAGGAAACAGATTCATCGCAAGCATTTGCTGAGACGCTAAATAAAAAAGCACCAGAAAGACTTCTTCTAGAGGTAAATGAAAGCTTGCTTAAACAGTCAGAAGAAAGCCAAAGTCAGCAGTCTGAAACTTCAGTTAATATGAATGCTAAGGAAAATGGAAACTCTGAACCAGCAATCTTATCAGTTCCTACAATCAACACAAATACTGATAAAATGCAACAGTCAAATGATCAAGCACCCTATGAACTTGTAGCTCCTGAAATTACTTTGGATGAAATTAGCAATACAGAGTTCCATGTTGTGGAGCACATGCTGGTGACAACTGAAGTAAAAGAAACTAATGAAACAGAAGCAAAACTCAAGACAACAAGAACGTGTGATGATATTGTGGCTTCAGAACTGATGTTGGAAGAGAAGAATTTTGATTCTGTACATGATGAGGATTCTTTTAACCAAAATATTATGGAATCTTTAAATAGTGACCGTACAGTCAAAATTAATATTAATGAGAATTTTATTGACTCAGAGATGAATTTTCATAGTGAAGACAGTGTGAAAAGTATATTGCCTTCTTTTGAAAATACTGATTATCTTACTGATAATACTGATAAGGAATCTAATCATAGCAACAATTTTTTTATTAAAGATGACACTCATAATTCTTCCAATAAAGAATTTGAAATTAGTATTATTGAGGAAAATAGTGGACAACACACACATACTAGTCACAAACCAAGGATACAATCTCCAGAACAAAGTGAAATAAGTTGTACTGAGAGTCTTTTAGATGAACCAAAATCTCCAATCCAAGGAAATGCATTAACAAATAATTCACTTCAAAATCATGATCAAGGAGTATATGATTCCTTGACATCCATTCAGGATTCTGGAGAAAAAATAAATCAAAAGAATCATTTGAAGATCAGCCAGAGTTCTGCTGATCTTTTACATGATAATATGGATTCATTAGTCTCTAACAGATGTTTTTCCTTACCTGGAGATTTGTGTTTTTCTGAGGAAAGCCAAAAATTTGATAAAACTGCCTCTTTAGGACGAATTGCATATGTAGATAAAGCAACTTTAACTACAGATTTAGAGTGTGAGAACTGTAGCAGAATATCCTTGTCTGACAAAAAAAGCTTGTGCAAAGATGATTATAAAGATTCCAGTGAGGATTTACACATAATCAAACATGTGTCTGGGTCTGTTGATAAGATTTCATTAGGGAATGTATTGCCTCCTCTGGCTATGATAAAAGCTCGAGCCAGGTGAGTTTCTCTTTTTGGTATAAAATTTAAAAATAAGGAGTCATATAACTTTTTAAAAACTTATTCACTTTTTATGAGATATTTGTTTTATCTTCACTACAGTGACAAAATAATGAGTAATTATTAATGTTATGATTGAAAGTAATGGTGTTGTTTTTTTTAAACTAATAATTTCGGAACTACTTACTTTTGTACTGTAAATTTGCAATTTCCATGTTTAGTGCTAATTTTAGAGAGAATCCCAATTTTAAGTTTAATGTAAGTAACTGACCCATGAAGTTCAATAAAAAATTAAGTAACAGTTCCATTATTGATCATGCAAGTTCATTTTCATTCATAATTAAAAATGTTTTTTCAGAACTATCAGTTTTTTAAAACTTTTGAATTCATTTGATACTACTGAATTATTTATCTCTTTCTCTTAGAATCACTTATATATCCGAATTTTATATTTTTTATTTAATTTTTGAAATAGTATGTGCAAATCAATAAAAGCAGAGTTATTCTACAAATTTTTAAATTGGAAATACATGCAAAATTGGGGTTGCCAACTTAGCGAGTGAGTTATCTTGAGCTTTGGCGATTATTGCAATAATATGTAGGTACAGAATCATTTTATAATTAATGATTAAATGATATATAAACAGGAAGGCTAACAGATTGCTAGTTGAGATTTAAAGTGGTAAGTAGTGTGAAACTCTATCAGAGCAAATATTTTCTGTAATGAACTCTTATCTTGATTAATATTTAAATGTTTAATTTATTTATAATTTGTATGCCATGTTTTTATTTTCCTTTTGTTTTCTCTTTTAGGAGCTATGTTTTTGGTAGTAAAGGCACCTCTGGTTCCTTGTTAGGAAATGAAGAGTTACATCGTTTTTTTCCTGACAATCAAATCACAATTTTTGTTGGAACTTGGAATATGAATAGTCATGTATGTAGATCTATGTTTTATGACATTCTATGCTTTGAGTATTTTTTATGCAAATTCTTTGACTGTAGTATTGACTTTTAAGAAGTTAATTTAATACTAGTCATTTTGGGAATAGATGTTTAAATTCAAACTGTATGTATAATTGAGGATATATCTACAGTAATGGGTGCAGAATAATTTTAATGCTGGTTTACTGCCCTAATGATAGTTTTGATTATAAAAGAAAGTGTATCTCAAGTCTTCAAGTAAACACCAATTAAAATTAATTTAAAAAGTTGTTTGCTGAATTCAACAAAAGGTTAGTTATATCAGTTCTGACAAACTGATTTAAACTAGCAGATTACCCAGATTACCATCTCCTGATATACCCAATACTAATTGTTATAAAACATATGTATTTAATTATCATATTTTACAATAAATGGGTATAAAAAATCTTAATATAGAAATTTCGGTAGTTATCAGTTTTAGGGACAATAGGTTGGTGAGTACTTGTACAGATTATTGTCAACATAAACTTTGGCAATATTATCTGATAAGATACTCAGTAAAAACACAATGATGAAACAGAATTGGGTATGTTTTATACATTTTGCTATGTTTTTGGCTTTGTTTCCCTACAACCAATGAGAACCAAAATTGTTATTTTGCATTTTCATGTTAAAATACTTACAAATATTGTTTTTCATAAATAATGTGTAAAATATTTTTCAGTACTTATTTGTTATTATTTTTTTGGCCCCAGAAATTCTGCATTGATTTTGTTTTGTATTTCCTTATAATTTTATAGTGCTTTTTTTTTTTTTTTTTTTTTTTTTTTTTTTTTTATCAATAGAATATATTTCTTTGAATCTCAAAATTTTTGTATTTAAAATATGAATTTTGTTTTTCTTTGTGTATAAAATGTTTTGCAAATAAAGTATAACTTCTGATAAAATCATTTGATTGCTAATTTTGATTACAATTTAATAAACTTATATTTTGTAATTAATTTTATATAAATATATATTTTACAATAAATTTTTATGTAAAAACTTCATAGAAGTTACAGAAAAATCAATTTTCTTTAATCAAACTTAAGTGTAATAGTCTAAGTGTTGGATATAGCTAGTTCAGATATAATAAAATTTATGGATTGCATATTTATTTAACTTGATAATTAAAGTTTATAAACATAATTAAAAAACTTTTGTATCTATGTGCATTGAAAGCCATATATTTGTGCAACTATATTCAAATCTCATTAATATGTGAATCTGTTTAACATCTGTATCTGGATTTCTTAATAAGCAATTATTCGCATTACTTTTAGATTATGTATTGTCATAATACTTATTTTTCATTTTATGAAATTCGGATAAATATTTTGTTCGCGGATGATGTCACAACTTTTGGTCCAGCAGAATTTAAATGTTCCACAACTTTTGAGATTTTTTAAAACAATGAATTCAATTTTTAAAAAAATATTTGAAATAATAAAGGTATTATTTTTCTGTCAATGACAAACTGAAATAACACCAAAAATTTATATCAATATTTGAACGTTTAGTCCTGTATCATTATTGATACTGTAACTCATGGTCTGCCTAACCCTCAGTTTAGTAACCAGAAATCTCAAATGTTGTACATTAAGGAGGTTTGAATGAAATGGCATTTAAAAAACCCATTATGGTTTCATCACCAGTGAGAAGAAGAAAGAGTTACTTGATATGCTTGAATTATAGAAATTATCAAATCGCTACAAAGACAAAATGTATCAAACATTAAGTTTAGTACTCTAATCAAACTTTTAAAAATTTGTTGGTGAAAAATATGTAAAAGAAGGATTATATATATATATGTATATAATTTCTAATAATTTTAAACTAATTGACTATGAAATCTAAACTAAAGTTTATATATACAGGGTGTCAAGAAAATCAATGATAAACAGGCACAAGGTGAAAGGTGGGGAAAATGTAAAAAAAATTCCCTATCGCTCTATGACATTGACATCATTTTGGATGAAGTTGAAAACTTTCCCAATACTTCAGTGCATT
The DNA here is from genome assembly GCA_019973955.1 of Trichonephila inaurata madagascariensis. NCBI lineage: Eukaryota > Metazoa > Arthropoda > Arachnida > Araneae > Nephilidae > Trichonephila > Trichonephila inaurata. Next base: position 561,059 of record BMAV01004220.1, read on the forward strand.
CAATTGAAAGAACTACAGGAGTCCTGAAAGTATTGTTCATAGTGTATTTAAAAACATATGAATTTCATCCATATCATGTACAATGTGCACAAAGTCTTCTATCTTGTGAGTACCCCCCAAGGCTCGAGTTTTTCAGAAAAATGATGGTGAAAAATAGTGAAGATATGAAATTCCTGAATAAAATAATGTAGACTGACAAATCCACCTTTAAAAAGAATGGATATTTAAACTTACACAACTTGGATGGATAGCACTTCGAAAACCCGAATTTAATGGGGGAAGATCAGTCTCAATTTCAGTTTAAAGTCTATGTGTGAATCGTAATATTAAACAAAAAAATAATTCACCATTTGAGTTTCCCAAACCTTTTAATGGAGACAACTGCCTGATTTTTTTTTCTGAAACAATTTGTCAGACCTCTTGGAAGATGTGTCGCTCAACATTTACAGGGACTTTTGGATCCAACAAGATGGTTGCCTAGCACATAATGCATACCCTGTATGGGAGTGTTTGGACATGGAATATCCTGGAAGATGGATTGGATGTCATGGTTCATGTCCTGCTCATTCACCAAATTTAAGCCCCATCGATTTTTTTTTAATTAAGGTACTATAAAAGAAAAAAAAAAAGAGTTTATTTTAAAGCAATTGAAAATGTCATCAAACTGCACTAAAGGATTAGTGAAGGCATTGAAGAAATTAGTCACTCCCAACTCATTAATGGGTTTATTTTTAAAAAGTAGAGTCTACATTCATGTTGAGGCAAAAACTTCAAATATGAATTGTTACGGATAGAAAAGTAACAAGTGTTGTACCATTTTCAAATTGTTCCTTAATGGATCATTTTTAAAATAACCAGCTTAGAGTAGTGTGTAATATTTTTCTGTGTATGGAGTGTCAAAGTTAAGTGACATCATTTTCTCAAACTGGCTCAGACAATGTTAATTTTAGCTGAATCAGTAAAGGTTTTTGCTTGATTTGTGACTGATTGATATATAGCATGACTATATAATATTATGTTAGTGAAAAAAATCCTTGTGAAATTATGGAATTTTGTGGTCACAGTACCTAATAATATGAAGGGAGCTGTCAACAAAGGTGTTTTTTAAATGTTGATGATTGTTCTGCAAATAAAAAAAATTCTCTATGATTATTAAGGATAGAAGAACAAATGTTGTATTTTGTTACACCAAGTGTTTTGTATATTTTTGTGGAGAGTTAGCAGACATCATTTTCTCAAACCTCAACTTATACAAACTATGTTAATTACAACTAAACCAGCAAATTTTTTTATCCCACTTGTGACTGCAATTAATAGTACGGCTATATAAGATGATGTTAGTGAAAGAAATCATTGCAAAATTATGAAATTTGTGGCTACAGTTGCTGTTGATGTGATGGAGTGTATCAGTTTTCCACATTTTTCAAAAATAAGCTTGTTCTCTCTTACTCAAGTGATTGAGAATTAAAAAAAAAAATTTTATAACAGAGATATAACCCCACCTTTCACCTCATGCCTGCTTAGTGTTGAGTTTCAGGCACCCTGTAAATATGAATTAAAATTTCCTTGTTTTATTGCTTGATACACTTACTACCTTTACTACTAATAAACTTACAATTGTCTGAACATTTTTATTTTTAAATAACTTTTTAGGGTCCTCCTGCAAACATTGATGATTTTTTGCTTCCACTGGATATTAATACTCTGCCTGATATTTATGTCATTGGTATACAAGAAAGTATGCAATCAAGGTAAGTGCAAATCCCTTGGAATTCTAATGAAAAATTCAAGTAAATTTTTTCTTTGTGATCAAAACACTTCTTTGAAATATGAACACTCCTTTGATAACTAAGATGCAACCAGAACTTTCTTATCTAGAGAAGTTAAGCAGTGGTTTTTCAGGGACATTGTTGATGAGAATTTCAAAAAGTTGTGCCAACAATGGCAGATGAGAGAGAAGTAAGAATAGATTTGTGGGATGAATTGGAAGGATGCAATCTTAGCTGCTCTTCTGTTCTTTCTAATGATAATTTTATACTTTTGTGCTTGTTTTTTATCTTTTAGCTGAAAGTTAGTGTGTTCGCCATGGGTATTAAGTGTAGTAAAGGAAAATTATAGAGGGGGCATTTTTATTCGTTATTTATTGATGTGCAGATGAGACATAGTCAAGTAGGATAATGCAATGTATCAGTTTGGTTAAAAAATCCCATTTTAAGAAAACAAGGGAGAAAAAAACTATCAATATAATTTTTTTCTCTCTATATATATCTTAAATAAAGCAATACCCTGTGATTAAAATTTTGTATTATTTTTTAAATATCTGATCTGATCTTTATTTTTAATCTTGGGATTGTTTATAAAGAATGCTTTTTTTTTTGTACACAAGCAATTTTTTACTTGTATTTTACAATTTATGGGGATAATTTCAAGATGTTTAAGGAAACCATTAGTCAATAGTGCAATAAAATTATTAAAATTTTGTCTATTGATGTACATATTTTAAAATGTTAAAAATATCAATTTGGAATTTTGTTGAATAACTAGTAAAAATGGCATTTTTAAAAATAAGTTTTAATTTCATTTTATCACGATGCTAAAATGATAAAAAGAAAAAAAAATGTTTTTGTTTTTTTTTAAAAAAAATTGTGCAAATATTGATTGAAAACTATGACAGCTGGTTTCTTCCTTTTTTTCTACAAGGGAAATGCAAATATTAACTATGACTGTACTAATGCTGTACTTGTTTTCTTAGTTTTGAATGATAATTTTGAAGAAAGTTAAAATGAAATAGAGATATATTTTCTTAAGACAGTGTTGTACTTAAAAACATTTTCACATACCTAATAACATCTTAATTTCAAAAGCTTCTTGAATGAAATAAAGAATGTTAGAAACATCTATTTTTGCATTTACTAAAATTTCAAATTTTAAAAAAAAATATAATTAAAGTTTAAGGTATTTATTAGTTATAAAGACCTTGAATTGACAACTGCTTTTCCAAATTGTGAATAAAATCTGCATTGTTATTAATTTTCGGTTGTTTTGGATTAAAACCCAACTGCTGTTGACAACACAACACTGTGTGTGAAGTAAATTCATTAACCTGACAATAAATAAAGTGTCGGGTTTCGGTAAACAGAATCCTAGGTCTCAAGAACTTGTTTGTTACATAATGACCATCACATTAAAACTGATAACCTGTGACATTGCACATTTAATAGCTCTTTAAGCTTACTTTCCTCTGCACAATATTGCCATTTGGTCAAAAAAGCTGTCACTGTAAAATTTCCTTCTGTTGAAGAAGTTTGTCTTTTTAATTCTTCAGTAGCATTCAGATTTTTATTGTTGCATAGTTAATATTATAACAAAAACAGCAAAAGGTAGTTAATATTACAACGAAAAGAAAATTGCTGTAAAATTTATGATATTTGAAAAGAAAAGCATTTTCTATTTATTATGTCAACTACTGGCATAAGGTACAGTGTTTAAAAACTACATCCTCTATTTATATTTCCAACCAGTAAAAACCAGAATTTATGTGTTGCCAGTTTTGGTTTCATGATCTTTATAACCAATAAGTGCCAAATTTAATTACTGAATGCAAAATTTATGAAATAAAATTTTTCTTGGTTGTATAATAGTCTTTTAATTAGAAGTTAACTTTACCCACACACATTCATAGTTACTTTCATAAGAAACTTGTGTAAAAATTTGATACATTTAATATTTTGTATATTTCATTCTCAAAAATACTATATTTTCTTATTTTTGAAATGTTTGTGTTGTAAGCAAAATTAATTTATCATACATTAATCTTTACACATCCCAAAATTATTTTTCTCTTTCAAAACATATTAATTTGTTTTTTCCAATGGTTTTATAATGAAATATTGCATGATCTTGGATATATGAAAGTAATATCACACAGTGTCCAAATCCGATTTTTCTGTAACTTTTGTCATTTTGTAAAATTAGAATTTTGTTCAATAAACTACACTTGGGTTGTAGATTGGAGTGGGAAGTTTTGCTTCAGACAACACTGGGTCCTTCTCATGTTCTCTTCACTTCCTCCTCTTTGGGAGTGTTGCATCTATGCATTTTTCTCAGAAGAGATCTTATTTGGTTCTGTTCAGGTAATGAGTTTTTAGCATTTTTTCTCAGCCACCATCACTCACTTGCATCTTGTCTTTAACACCAATGCACTTCTGCCTGTAAATGTTTTGTCCTTATTGCCTATTGTGGAAATGTTTCATTTGTTTGTTAATTGTTGGATCTGTTGCATATTTTACAAGATGTAAAAGGGAGATAGTATTTGATAGAAATGACTAGGATATGGAATAAAAAATGATAATTAAAACTGAAAAAAAAAAAAAAATTACGACTTGCATCTCCAATGAAACATTGATGGCACTGTATTTTAAATTTGTATTTATATAATTTGGAGGAATAATTTATTCTCTTATCATCAAGGGATGATTGAATTGGTTTTAAAAATCAATTATGCTAAAAATTGCGTTTAAAATTCTTCAGTTGATTTTTTAAATTCAGAACAACTTTAAAAATATTATATTTGGTAAAACCATATTTATGTAATTTTGAAGATTCAGACACAAAATTAAAAAAATTTTTTTTTTGGATGGGAAATATGTTTAATATTAATCACGGTTTGGCTTTACAATTCTGTGAAGTTAAAGGAATGTTTTTATGTTGTTCATTTTTGTCTAAAATTCAATCTCAATCTCAATGTAATGTATGTTTGACTGAATTGATCAATTTTTTTCTAGTATAAATTATGTTCCACATTTCATTTCACAGTATTGTAGTACCAGGAAGGCTTTTAATTTTATAATATCTAAGTTAAAAAATATATTTGCTGTAGCATGGGTTCATATGAAAATCAGAACATTTTCTTTACCAGAATGTATGTTGAATGTATATTGAACTAGAATGTATCCTTGATATCTTGTGAAGAGAGGCGTAAAAAAAACTTTATATAATAGTTCTTGTCTATTATTTTTTAAAGTTTGTCATGATGTATCTTTAATCAAATTATTTATCATTTCGATTAAAGTTGCATATTATTTAACTTTATCCTAGAATTTTTTAAGGTGATGCATGAGCACTGAAATATTTTCTTTTTTGTTTTTCCACCTGGCTTTTTATTTTTTATTTTATTTTCCCCTTCCTTTCCATACATTTATTTAAAAAAATGATGACTAGATATTGCTAGATATTAACAATTATAGCATGCATTCTTCTGATGTAATGTTGTTTAAAGGTGATAATTTTAAATTAGAAACTTAATTTAGTAAAACAAAAGCATTTATATGAAATTAGTAAATAAAATTTATGCACTCTGCTACATCTAAGGATTCCTCACATTTGATTAATTTTTGCCTGTGTTTTTGTTTTTTTAGTTTGTTTCCTGTCTGTCCTTTATTATTATTTGTCTTATTAATTATGACCTTTGTGATTTTCTGTATAATGTTTCTTTAAAGTTCTTAGGTTTATATTTTCATGACACAGTAATGTAATTAGAAATAGTAAAGAAAATTCTGGGAGGATTATGATTTTAGTTCACTGATATACATGCTGTCGTAAAATAAAATGTTTCTGTGTCACCTTTTCATTTGTTCTATGTTTCATGCTTTTTTTTATGTTAAATTTATTCCACTCCCAAACTTTTTCTTTTTACGTTTTATTTTCCTTATCATGTTATCTAGAAGTTTAGTTAATTATTTTAAAGCTTTTATTATAAATAATATTAATTTGCATTTAATTTTACAGGTTATATTTTCACTTTCATTCTTTTATTTCTATTTGTATAATTTTTATTTTTACTTTAAAAGGTTTAATTATCATTATGTATAATTGAAGCTTTATTGTAGTGATTTTTCATTGTAATTTGTTTTATAATTATCTTTAAAGATGTTTGCATTTGTTTTTTTGATTATTTCATTATTAAATATTCCAATTGTTTTATTGTCTAATATAAGGTTTTGGTTTTTTTGAAATAAGGAAAAACAGCCATTGTTTTGATTTGTTTTATTAGAGCCAGAAGAAGCAAATGTTACTACCCGACCAGGATCTATGGTGAAAACAAAAGGAGCTGTGGCTGTGTGTTTCATGCTGTTTGGGACTTCTTTTTTGTTTGTCAACTCACATTTGACTGGTGAGTAACTTTGCTGTTGTGTCTCTTTTACTAGTTTTCAGATTGCATTATGGGAATGAATATTATACCATTGTGATATAATTAGTTTCTTGAATTGTTCATTGTATTTTTGACTAGCAAACTGCTCCAGCTTGCTTTAAAAAGAATAAATGATTGATTTTTGTGAAAAATTTGATTTATACTTTATATTGACATTTTGAAGTCATTGCTGGCTTGATCTTATTTTGCTATATATCTATGCAAATAAAATAAGTGTTTCTAATCATCTTTAAGGCTAAAAGTAACAATTTTGGGCAGTTTTCTTTATTTAGTTTGCACTTGCCTATATATTTAATTTTTAGCAATATTTTATCCTCTATCATATCTTTTTCTGATTTTTTTAAAAAAAGTATTATGTACAATAGACTTTTTGCATTTATATTATAAATTTTCACGTATTTTTTTACATTGTCTTAAAATCTTTTTAAAAATACTTTAGCTCATGAACAGAAGTTAAAAGAAAGATTATCTGACTATGAAAAAATAATTTCTTCCATTGACTTACCCAAATCTATTCCAGTGAGAAATTATTCTCATGAGAAGGGTATGTATATCTTTTATAACTGATAACTAAAGTATATAATTCTGGTTACTTATTCTTAGTTACTTCTCTAATATTACTATTGTCACTCAAATATTTTTGAATGAATTTAACTTGAGTTATTATATTTTCAAAAGCAGGATGCGAGTAGGCATTATTTTCTTCAAATGGGATTATTTGTATTTTAAATAAAATATCTGTGATTGTAGTATTTTGGCTAGTTTGTGTTTTTCCTTATGACATAAATGACAAACAAATGGAATATATTTTATTTGGATTATTATTGCTGTAGGAGGTACCTCAATATCTTTGAATAAATTAGACACAAATGAAAATATGCAAAAAGACAAAAGTTATGTTTGAATGCAGAATATTAGGATGTGGTGTTCTTTAAAATCTCAATACAGACTGAAACAATATATATAGTCTAATTTTGAAATTAAAATAATGAAAAAAAAAAACACTTATGTTAAACGTTATGTATTATGTGAACTTATGATAAAAAGCAATTAGAGTTATAATGCGCTAACATGCTACTTTAAATTAATGTTAAAGAAACAGAATCCAAACTTAGAATGCATTTATAGTTTAGAGAAAACTTATGTCACAAAATGTTCAGCCATTAAGCTTATGTAAAGAGAAAAATTAAGTGGAACAAAGTGATAAAAATTATTTTTGATTTATAAGCTATTGGTTTTTCACTTTAATCTTATTTATATAAAAATTAATGTTAATTATAGTAGAAATACAAGAATGATAAGTAAAATTTTTACATGTTATGGTAAAAGTATAAAATATCTTGTGTATCTTAATTATATAGTAAATTCACACTTGCAGAATATCAAGCAATTATTTCATTGGTTTCAGCTTAATGCCATTTGCATGAAAAAGCTCTGTTTAGGAACTCATTTTGGAATTATATATACATTTTGCTGATTACATGAGAAAAGATCCTCATAGAGATTTTAGATTGTTTTTCATAATGGTGCAAACTACTTTGTGCATGAATTTGGCTTAATGTGATCTCCAAAAGACTTACAAAAATTAATCTGACGAAATATGAATGTGTTTTGTATGCAAGAAAAAAAGATTCTAATAGTAATGTGTAATACATCAAAACAGGTTGATAACTAGAATACCGCAATATGGTATCAATATAATTTTTTTTTTTTATATTTAAATTTTTCTGATTTTGGATTTAGTAAAATTTCTGAAGATTATTAAGATTTGTAAAGAAGAGAAATTTACATATAAAATAATGTATAGAAGTAATTAATAACTTAAATTTGTTTATTTAACAAATGGCACATACAAATTAGCACTTATGGCATCAATTCACCAATATTTTAAACACTACACTCAAAATCACTTCATGCAGAGTGCATGTCTAAATGTTTGTCATGGGTTGACGAGTAACAAAGAGAACAATTCAGGGAGTTAGCAATGCCAGTAGGAATAAGAAGAGGGTTCATATAGTAATGATTTGTCGTCTAAAGTGTGTGACAGCAGCCTTTCTTGGGACATCAGGATCACAAGTGATATTCACGTTAAGGATTGCACAGTTCTTGTCTTTAAATGCTTCTGATTTAAAGTTGTTTTTCAAAGTTATATTTGTTATGAACTTTAAAGAATGAAAAGATATTATCCTCCTTTCTTAACAAGTAAGTTAAGGAATTCATTTTGCACAATTTCCCACAGCATGCTAATACCCACTGGAGGAAATTTTATAAAAACAATCTTTCAAAAGCTGTCCACATCCCAAAATTTGCTGTGACTTCTAATGGGAATTTTGTGCACAACAGGATTTTGAACAAAACAGAGTGGAGACATAGCAAAGCTGCAGCAGGCTTAGCATTATCCAGGTTTCACTAGGATGCAGTGTGCTATTTTACATCCTTTTAAATTCATTAATTCCCCTGTTTCGTTTTTGTTTGTTTGTTTGTAAGTTCTCAAAGTTAGTCCTCTGTATTTCTTTTCTTAAGTGAATTTCCGCTTTACTTTTAAATTCATGTTGAGAGAATTAAATGTCAACCAAAAACATTTTGTGTTTTTATGAAAAAATTAAAAGATTTTTTCCCAGGATTCTTTTTTTTTTTGCAAATTAAATTTTATATATCTATTGTTGATGAATATTAAAAAATTATTTGGCGAGTTGTTAGTTTAATTAAATTCCTTGATGCAAAATCTCTGCATTATTCATTATTGTATGATTAGGAACACTAGTATTCTAATTATTTGTTTTATTATGTTAAATTTTGAGAATGAATCGAATTTAATAAATAATTTAAAACGAGAAAAACCTTTTTTAATATCTGTCAATTTGATATACTTTTCATTCCTTTATTTTTAATAAATATAAAATTTCATATTAAACTCTCTCTTCCTTTAAAAAAATCTGTTATAAAATATAGAATTAAGTTTCATTAGAAGTAATGTCTTCAAATATTGTTGATAAGTTTTATACGTATTTCAGATGTGACTTCTAAATTTGATTGTGTTTTTTGGTGTGGTGATCTAAATTTTCGAGTAATACATGACAGGCCATCAGTTTTGTCTTTCGTGGAAGAAAAAGTGCGTAGATCAAGACCATCATGCAGTTTTCTTGTAAAGCATGATCAGTTACATCAAGCCATGACTGAAGGTATTAGAGAAAAAAATTTTAAACTTTGTGTTACATTATGATTGAAATACCAGCACCCAATGTTTTGATTAATAATAGTATATTTTTTTTAGAATTAATGTATATTATGCAACTGTAGAACTTTTTTAAAATTTTGTTGACTGATTTTTTGGAAAACATTCAAAATGGAATTTTATTTACAGTTTTTAATAAAAATAAGATATATTTGTTTGCTTAGAAAACTAAACTGGAACTGATATCATAACAGTTTGTATTTAATTCTGAATGTTATAAAAAATAAACATAGAATGTGATCCTCAGAAATTAGTTTTGTATATCAATTATATGTATCTATATAATTTTTAGAATGGAAAAAAATTAATTTAATTGTAGATATAACTACTTTGAAAATGCTTAAATTTGAATGAACAACATATTTTACTAAACTCTCTCATCTGCCAATAATTTGCAATTTTTTTTGGGATTAAAGAAGAAATTCAAAATGCAGAAATATTTCAAGTTTAAATATGAAAAGAAATTTTCATCTTTTATTCCCTATGAATAAGCACAATTTATTCTTTATTTGAATAAATTGATAAATTAAAGAATTATTTGTTATTAGTTAATTAGAATTATATATATATACTTAGGTTTTATTTTAAGTTACTTGCATTTGGGAATATTTTAAAATTATGCAATTCTAGTTGTAAATTATCTGTCTTTTAGAGGTGCTATTTCATATTTGCCTGAAAAATTGGAATATTTTAAGGAAAAAACTAAATTTCCCTGTAAGAATGAAAGATCATACTTAAAAGCATAGGGTAATATTCTTGAAAATATAATCCTTAATTAGACTTCAGATTAAAATTCAAGTTGATAATATTTGAAAAATATAAGTGAACTTGAAAAACTAAATAATATTTTATTTTCATATAATAAATATTTCCAGGTCGTGCATTCCATGGTTTTAAAGAAGGTGTCATTTGCTTTATTCCTTCCTACAAGTTTGATGTTGGAACAAGTACTTTTAACTCTTCAAAGCTTCGAGTGCCTTCTTACACAGTAAGTATAATTAATAAAAAAAAAAAAAAAAAAGATTTAAAATATAATGTTATCTTATTTATTGTCTGTTTTTTTATTTATTTCAAATGTAATTAAATTTGATTTCAATAATTTGATATGGTCATTTTAAGGCAATTAAAAACATTTTTTTTAATATGCTGTATGTTTATGGAAATGGGATAAAAATTACATATTCTTAATTTTTGAGGATTTAAGTTGTAAGATGAATTGGTGCACTTTTTATAAACACTTGGGGGAAACTTTAAAGAAAAATGTTTTGTCTTGTTATATTTTTAGAAATTGTCCAAGTTATTTTAATTTGTAACTAATTTGGTAACGGGGGTAATAGCGCCAAGTGCTGCTTGGCGTGATAAGGATCACACCAAGCAGCGCTTCTTGTTGCTGGAATGAAATCCAATATGGTGGCCTAGCGGTAATTTAATGATACACAATAATTTAAAAGAATTGTTTTGAAATACATTGAAATGTATTTCAAATAAAAGATATAGGAAGAGATTGAGAATAACCTAGATCAATCAATAAATAATGAATAATAATATTATGTAATAAAAAGTAACATGAACTAATAATAGTATTATAAGCAGCATATAATAATCTTATAATATTATTTTATCGTAATTAAATATAATATTCATATAGTACGATTTTATAACGGTTATTAGAAATAATAATCATATAATATAATTAAATAGTAATTATTAAAAAGAATAATCGTCGAATTGTAAAAAAATAAAAATAATGCATAAGAGAACTCGTAATACATATCTATAAATAAACATAAGAATAGCTATGAATAAACAACAGGAATAGTTATAAATAAATAAGATAATAACTATAAATAAATAAGATAATAATTATTATAAATAAATAACAATATTAATTATAAACAAATAACAAAATATGTAATAATATTTATAAATAAATGCTAAAAGAAACAATTATAAATAACGAATATTATATGATGATTACACATAGTAATAATTGCATTTTTTTTCGTTATGAATAAAATAATTACATAATGTATGTTAAAATTAATTTAGAATATCAATTACAAAGTAGCAAAAGCTTGTAATATGAAACTTGCACTGCAAGTTCCTTCAACGAGTATCATCAAACAAAGAACGTAAAAAAAACATTTTTAAAACGACAATAAACTATTTATAGCGATAATTAAAAGCACAACACTTATTCTTTTAAAAAAAAAATATTTTAGTACTCTCTCATTTTAGAAATATCCATATTCGAAAATAGCTCTGAATTAAACAGAAGAGGCAAAGAATAGAAAAATTACACTGAAAATGGTTAAATTTTTAAAGATATCGTCTGAAATTAAAGGGTTATAGCAGGAAAAAACGAATAAAAGTTATTTCTAATATACGTTATCCCCATGGCAACCGCATCGACAGACGATAAAAATATTAAGCTAACCATATTGTAATGTTATCGCCCATCTTGGCGAACATAAACAACAGCTTGGCGCTACTACCCCCAATATCAAATTAGCACCATTAATTTATATGATCTTGGCTGTTTCAACTTATTTTTAAGTCGTTACAACTGAGCAGGTAAATCCCTACATCGAAAAGCAATAGTTTTCTTATTATTAGTTGCTTAGACTTCCAATCTTGGTGTATCAGGTGCGATGTTAATATTCACTCACTCATCAGGAAATTGAGCTTTATACTCTACTGAGTTTTATGATATTAATTCTATAATATTAGTGTACATTTTACAAAATTAATTTTAATTGTAGTGTATCAAACAGTTAAGTTATTAATAGAAATCATGATAATTCGTTTTATATATATATGTTCATAAAAATACAATTGGTGTACAGAATAAAAGTTATAAATGAGTTGTTTTATTTATCTCATCTACATTATTTGCAATGACAGGTTTTAATGTTTCCTTTTTCTTAGGATCGTATTCTATATCGATCAAAGGATAAATCTGCAATATCTTGCCTCCATTACAATGCTGTATCAGACATCCTGACCTCTGATCACAAACCTGTTTATGCTGTTTTTAAGGTCGTTGTCAAACCAGGAAGAGACAAGTGAGTAGTATTTGAAAAGTTCAGTCTGCTATTTGGTAGATTCTGTGTTATTTTTGCTTTCACTTGACATTATTAAGCTATCATTTTTTAAAACTACATCATGGGAAAATTATCATAAAATAACCACTGAAGTGTTGTTTTTAAGTCTGTAAGATGCTGGATATGTTTTGAATTAATGTGAAAAAAAGTTAAAATTTTACTTGTACTTGCGGTTATAATGTACTTATGCCATAACTTGATGCATTGTCATTAAGATCTGACAAATTCCCAGTTGCATTAACATTGCATTTAATAGAATTTTTAACTTAATTAGTTTTTAATTGAAATTCAAACAATCAATATTTTTAATATTTATGATATAAACCCCAAATTATGTAACTTTTTTCTAACAGTGTGCCATTAGCTGCTGGAATGTTTAGACGAGATGTATATCTAGAAGGTAGGATATGTCTTTTTTTTGTTAGAATTTTTCAGATTATATTAGAAGTGTTGATTGTTTTAATAATTTCAGTGAATGATAATATTTTTGAGTTTAAGTTCATGCTAAAAGCTAGAGATATTGAAAAATGAATTTTTTTTACTTTTGTGATGTTGATTATTCTTCTAAGAAATGAATTGATGGGTTATATCTTGTTTATTTGATTTAAACTATTTTCTAATTATTTTTTCAAAGGAAGGGGAAAATTTTTCCCTAATAGAACTTTAAATAAAGAAAATATTTTTGAAAGATACCCTGCAATATAAAATTTTGTAAAGAATGCATTGCAGATTTGTGTTAATGAATTGTTCACTTTTTCATTGATTTTGCAATTTTAAATTTATTGTTTACTCTTAATTTTTTTCTCAGTCTATTTTTTTTCAGAAATTTTAAAAAATAGAAGATATTTGGTATAATTCCTCCTCTATTAGATTATTAGGTTTTGTGTGATGAAATAAAATTGAATTTTCTTATTCTTATTTTGATTTAATATATTTTCTAAGTCAACTTTTTTTTCAATTATCAAAACATATGTGCTAATTAACTAATTATTTTATAATTGTATTAAATTTTAATTCTTGTATTACTGATGTAGGTACATAACCCAATTTTGAAAAATTATATTGTTAAGTGTATGTGTGCATTTGAATATTTGTATTTATTGATGAAGTTGAAGCTTTACTCATTTGAAATAATACTGTACTTTATGACTAGATTTATGTTTTATTATACAGTAAAAGCATAATGCAATGCATTATAAATATATTATTCCAGTTGAACTTTGTTTATGCATCTTCATTGTATTATGTTTTAGAAATATCTTTAAGTTGCGTTAAATTTTTTTTTTTATTATTATTGTTTAAGTATACTTAGACAGAATAACATAAAACGATTGAATACATCAGTATTTTTCTGTTTTTTTTTTAAACACACGCTTACAATTTAGAGGAGTATTACATATAAAATTAAGTTTAAAAATTGTACCATTAATCATTTTCAGTTCATTTCACTTTTCTTATTAAGGGGTTTCTTTCTTAAAAATAATCTGTGTTCATTGGAGCAGGTGGATAGTATTCTTAGGATAAGATTCCTAACTAAAGGAGAAAAATTGGAATAGTGATATAATATTTGTTCTAGCTTTAAAAAGACGCTCCAAGTTCTTAGAGGTTCGTCACAACCAAGGACAAAGTGCAATTTGCAGCATCATGTGAGAAGATTTTGGTGTAGAAAGATATAAGCTACTTAAGAAGTTTTTAAATAATGGAATTTACTGTTCAAAGCAGCACTAAAGATGTTTTTATTTTATTGTATGTTGCAGTTTTAAATTTTTCTTTTTAGTTTTCATTCCATAGCAATTTTAGGTAAGATTTTAATGTTCAAGCAATTTCACTGAAGCTTTTAGTCTATGCTCAGAAATAGGTTAAGAACTAAACTTTAAAATTAGGTATCAGAAACAAATATAAATGAAAACTATTATTTTATATTGCTCAACTTGTTAGTTCTTTTTTCTATTAAACTGAATATTTCAATTTAAAAAGAAGTGTACTTGAATAAACTGCATACAATCAGAATTTTTAAATACTATTTGTAAATTGACTTATTTCAAACTAATGAATTCTTAAAGTATCAATATAAATTTTTTAAAGAAGCAAGATAATTTTAAGTTTCCTATCTTGTCATTGTGATATTGTTAAAAGAAAAGTTATTAGCATTTATGAAAGATTTTTAAGTCTATTACATATTTCATGAAGTATTTTGTCTTCAAGACAAATTATATTACTCATGAGTTGAATCCGTCCTGAAAAATTAACCTATTTATGACAAATTTTATTTTTGCTTAAAATATACACATGTTTTTTTGTTGCTTTTTTTACTTGAAACGATATTGCATTAAATAAAGAAATGGCATTGAAAGTATTTTGTCTTTTTAATTGTATATTAAAAATGGAAAAATGATTGTGCAATATTGAAACCTTATGGGCATTATAACCTTTAATATTATTTGAATATTAAAAAGATTATATAGTGATAATAAGTCTTATTGTTATTTATATTCTTGGATGTGTAGATTGATGAAATAATGTTACTGAGATGAATTTTAATACTGTAATGTGTAATGAAGTTATGGGTTTTATCTGTGTTTCTCGGTTAAATGGCTTTGTTAGGATGTCTTTTTGTATCCATTACAGTTGAATTTTTTGTTTTAGGTGGAAAATTTTTTAATGTTTTTTTTTGTAATAATTGCATATAAAATGCAGGTAAAGATTATAGATAAATAATCAAAATATTTTGTTCTCCCTATTTGAAAGTTTTCACGCTCAAATATAACATCTTTTTATAAAGTTATTTTTGTAGAGTTTAAGGCCATCAATGTGTGATAATTCTATCTAAAAACTAAATTTATTATTCAGTTTAAAAGTAAAATATATTTATAAGGAATGTACTCCTTTATTCTACCAGTGCCTGTATTTCTTTACATGACTAAAGTTTTATTTTTTACTCAAGTGTTATGTAATAATACATATTATAATACAAATCCAAGCCAATATTTTGCATATGTTTAATGTTTTCAATTTGTTCTGTTAAAATTAATATTCTTTGATGCATTTTTGAGATAACTTAGGAGCAAATTAATTAAATGCATAATAATTAATTGCTTACATTATTATATGTATTAAATATATTTTTTCCTCTATGTGACATCATAGAGGAATTGAAGAAGTCAAGTGTAAAAAAATTGCATTTTTTAAAATTTTTAAGTGGAATTCATTGCTAAAGAATTGTTTACTACCAATTTCTATGTTAATATTATCTTAATTGCTCTGTTTTTCCAACTTTATTTTTGTTACATTATGGTATAGAACTTTCTTTTTTTTAAAAAATTAAGTTTTGCTAAGTACGGTGTGAAGTTATACATATTAAGTGCACCCAGGATCATGATGCAATCGTGGGCCCAGTGCATAGTATCATTACAAGATATGTTTTATTTTTACTTGTATTTTTCATTCCAAGTTTTCACCTGATATACATGCCAAAAGAATGTTTAATTAGAAATATAATTATTCATTTAATTATTATGAGAAGCAAACATAATAACTAACATCTAAAAATTATTATAAATATATAGATATTTGTGTTGAATCAATCTTTTTTTGTTAGGTTTGTAGACAAATTAACCCTGGGCTGGGCACGGTTGACTCAGCCTTTCATCCCTTCAGTGGGTCAATAAATGAGTATCAACTTGCTTGGGAACTTAACACTGGGGGTTTTCGTGTCAGACTGACCACCTAACCGGAAAATCTGCTCATGCACCTCAGGGCCTAAGATCACATATACTGAGTTGGGCACAATAGGCCTTGGCCCTCATGAGCTGTTGCACTACTGAGTTAAGTTGTAGACAAATTAAAAAATATTTGATTTCAAAAAATCATTTATTTTTAAATTTCTAATGGCATTAGGTGTTCTGAATTTTTGGAAAACTAGTTTGTTGTATATCATAATCCTTACCTATTTTTGAATCTTTTAGTGAAATATTATTTGCTATGTGTGCATCTAGTCTGTAAATATAGATATGTTAATGTTCATATAAAATATTCATGTTAAATATAAAAAGACCAATCTGCATATTTTATCATCAGCATTATCTCACATCTTTTAAAGATTTGAATGAAATCATTAAATTTATATGTTGAGCTGCTTATGTTGTTTAATTTGTGACAATTTATTTAAACATTATAAATTAACTACCGTAAAATCCTGTGTATAACACACACCTATACTTTCAAACTGCATTTTTTAATGTTTAGGTATATTCCCCATATAACGCACACCCCGGTTTTTTATGAAGAAAATCTAAAATGTTACTATATAATGTTCTTTTGTGTTTTCAAGCCATTTATTTGTGGTATTATCCCAGTCTTTTGAAAAAATAGTATACTTATAGAACTACAACTCTTTTAGTTCATAAGGCATGCCACATTTCTTTTAAATAAACAGTATTTCGATATGTGTAGAAGTAAATTTTTTAATACTCATCTCTCTTTTTTTAATTTTTTACAGCTGTTGTTTTTATACCCGGCATATAACACACACCCTTAAATTTTGATTGTATTTTTTGTGTTAAAAATGTGCGTTATACACCAGATTTTATGGTGATGAAATTTCATGATAAAAAAACTAATGCAACTGAAATAAAAAACATAGGTGTGGTATTGTGTTTATTTTACTCAAGGCATTGTGATGTCTTTTTCATTTATATTTAAGCAAACAAAAGCTGAAAATCAAAAATAATTTATTAACTTCATATATCATTCCTTGTGTGTTAAAAGCTTAATTATTCCTATTACTTTGTTTTCATTTTATTTACACAAAGTAAAAATGTTGCTTTATATAATATGTGTTCTTGTACTTGTGATAAAAGTAGATGTAATGACTTTCTTTTATTAATAAAGTGATTGTAATGAAAAAAAGTTTCTTATTTGTGTGATTATCAAAAAAAAAGTTATTGATCTTTTTTACAAATTATTCATTTTTGAAATGATGAATGAAACAATATTTAAAATAGAACAAGGAAAATTAAATTTGATTTCTCATTGATCCTCTCTGTGAAGCCATTCAGAAATAATTTATCTGTGATATAGTATGCTTGAACTGTAGACATTGTCCTTTAAATGAAATGTGAATGCGATTTTTTTCAGTGGGTGTATTTTATACATGTTCTGCAGTACTTAAGTTTACACTCCATTTTCTCTTTCACATATTAAACTCTTTCGGAAAATAGTAAATGAATTAAGTATACTGGTGGCAAAATATTTATATTTCAAAAACAATTTGAAACTACTATTATTGTAACATTGATTAAATGTGTATACTTTTCGTGTATCCAAAATTTTCTATACTGAAGATTCAAATTGAAGTAAAATTTAATTCTGCAAAATTCAAATTTCAGTCCTGCTCAATAGCAATGTTCTGTAGCAATTATTTTTTGTTTAGTGCAATTTAGATCAGAAGTATTTATAGCTATTAATATCAATTTAAGAATGAATTAGAGTAAAGATATTTAGGTATCATCAGTAATAGTGCAATTTCTCCATTTTATCCTTGAAAAGTTTGTTTATATAAAAGTAACTTTATATAAAATATGTTTTTGACTAACTATAAAATATATTTTTCTGAAACTTGTAATTAAAATTGGAACAATTCTATTGGTGTAAAATCCCTTTGGGTAAAATAATTTTTAGTTTCTGCTTAGAATAAAACATACATATTTATTTGAAATAATTTTTAAAATATAATAATCTGAATAATTTTTAAACATACACAATTTTAGAAGTATCAAAAATAATTTATCTTTTCTCTCCTACTGTACAGTGAATTATAGATGTTATTCTTAGAAATATGGCTTCCAATGAACAGATTTATAGCTGTCAAATTTTAAAATTAAATTTATACAAGAAATAACTTACTTTTATATAAAAAAAAATTCAAAATAATGCTGAAAAAAAACTTGAAATGTTTATGTAAATATAAAATATTCCAAATGGATAAAAACAT
The DNA here is from genome assembly GCA_019973955.1 of Trichonephila inaurata madagascariensis. Taxonomy (NCBI): domain Eukaryota; kingdom Metazoa; phylum Arthropoda; class Arachnida; order Araneae; family Nephilidae; genus Trichonephila; species Trichonephila inaurata. The sequence continues at coordinate 579,601 of BMAV01004220.1, forward strand.
ACATATATCCAGTTATTTAATAAAGAAAATTATTTACTGCTGTTATTAAATGAAAATTAATAGACATATAATTTTTTTTGCGGATTATTTAGGTGATACCCGAGTGAATTTAAATTGATAAATTTAAAACCTACGAGCAAAAAATAATTTATCAAAATGACAAATATAAGAATTTTTTTAAAAAAAACATTAATATTTTTTGGCTCTTTAAAAAGGCTTCCAATATTGAAAAAAATAATCGAGCTCTGCTCTATGTTTTATTTGAGTGAATCAAATTTTCTTGATAATTCTAGTGAAATGATAGAAATATATAAGTTCTCTTAGTAATAACAAGCAGTTCAAAAAATTCCATTTAGTACAAAAAAAGTTGTAAGATTGTCGAATCTAGATGTATTCTAACATGAAACTCAAATATTTAAATGGAGAATTTAATTTTCGGCGACAAGCTATTGACCTTGGCAGGGGTGTTTATAAGAACTACCGGTTCGCCGCTACGCCTTTGTTTGCTACTTGTAGAAAGTGGCGCCGCTGCAACTTTGAAAAATATAAATTTAATATGTAAAAAAATGTAAATTGTTTACTAAAGACTAAACGCAGGGATGGTTGCTTCCTGGGGGACTAAACCCCGTGAGCATTCTGCCAATAGTCCTCGTGTTGCTTCAGAGTGTGATGAAAAAATAATCAATAGGCTTTAGTAAAATGTTCGAAATGACGTTTGTATTTCTCAAAATCATGAATTTGTGGTATTCTTTAACATACATAGGCGTAAAACAGTATGCCTGACAGGTGCATATCATGTGCCGGGGTGGAGTAAATTGTTCCCCGAATTTTGTGCTGCTGCTGCTCATGCCACCTGCCTGACAGTCAGATCGAGGCCCACGAAATTCATCGTGGCAATGGGCTAGATGTACGCCTGTCGTTGGCTTTTAGCCTTGAGCACCATACAGGTGACAGTACGATTTAGCTCGGAGAAACTCCCGAAGGAACGATAGATACCGACACCACCTCCACAATTTAGGCATGGAACTGAATTGGAGGGAAATTTTCTCCGGTTCCCTGCACTCGTGATTCAGCCCACAAGACTTTCGGACCCACTGATTTAACGAGCACGTGCTCCGCGTGTACTCGGAGGGTATTTGGCGGTACGGGCATCGAACCCAGGCCTTCCGGTCCGGAGTCCGGTGCTCTAATCACTAGGCCACCCGAATTTTGTACCTTACCAAGGTGCATTACAAAATAGAGCCTTCAGGCATCGACAACATGCCATCAAAAGAAACAATATATAAAAGCCAAATCATGAAGAAACTAAGTAAGGAAATCGTGAATGTGCCATTATATCATACACTACTCTAGAATTTGATATCTATAATTATAAACGTTGTAATACATAAAGTTTATAAATCTATATGTATATATTGATAATTTCTTTATATATACTTTCTATAAATTAATATCTATTCTTACAAAAAGAAAAGATATAGGTACTGTTACAGAACATATGTCCTCTAAAACGTTGTCGAAAATGGAATGCAGATCTTCAAACAACAATTTCAATACAAAAACAAAATTGCATTAGTTGGATGAAATGACAAACTAGTTGTTTTATACCTCCTACAGTTAATATAAATGTGGAGGTCATCTGTTTAGACAATCATGCAACCAATTCAAGGAAAAAATGTTTTTACTCTTTATTTATTATTGCGTTTGAAACAGTACTTTAAGGAAGAGATGTGTGTTAGTGAGAGAATGTGGCGGCAGCTTAGTTGTCATCATTTGACAGAGGTCGTCGCCAGAAAACTGCTGTAGTGTATCTTCAATTGTGTAACGTTAATAAAAATCAAGTATAAGCTGCTTATATATATATACTATTCGAAAACGCATTGGCCTATTGGGGATTTTCTATTCGAAGGAAATCATCTTGCAGAAAACTAAGTGTCAATGCAGAATTTCTAAAACTTGCAAACGAACAAGTTGCAGAGAACTGATAAAGAGGATGTCAGTCTAAATCTTCGGCAACAAAACCTAATTTCATTTGAGAAAAGACGAATAACAATGCCTTTGTTTTAGTTTTAGGTTAGATTAAACTAATAAAAGAAAGAGTTTTAAATGTATAAGTAGTCTCAGAAAATAAATATTTAAGATTTTATAAAATTTTTTAATTTTTTCAAAGCTTTGTTCGATATAGGTTAAGAGAAGTTAACATTGCAAATAATTCCCAATGCTGCAATTATTTATGTTAATTAAAAAAAAGTGTGTGTGTACTTATGTACGCACGTAAGAAGTTATACCTCTTTGGCGTAGCAAGATTAAAATCTTTCTAAAAATCTTTAGCAGGGCAAGCTGGACCAAGGACGAAAGGCGGTCACGAGCAGAAATGAACGATATTAACCTTCAGTCAATTGGACCAGCCAAACCTGAGATAATCACGATTTAAATAAATTTAAACACCCCGCAATGGAACAATAGGACCAATCATATGGGGAGGGGGTCGAAGGCGGGAATGATTTGTCCCGTTCTGCTTATTTCTAGACAAAGCATTTTTGTATCCGTTCCTACCGAACGCAAAGCAAAGGTTCGCTGACGCGAAGGGATGGCTCAGTGGTAGAGCATTCGACTGCAGATCGAGTGGTCCTCGGTTCAAGCCCGGGAGTCTTCTTCATAGAAGTGAAGAGAATTTTTTTTTTGTTTTTTTTTTTGAGGATTTTGAAGGCAAGAATGATCTGTCCCATTCTATATATTTCTAGACAAAGCATTTTCGTATCCTTTCCTATGGAACGCAAAGCAAAGGCTCTCTGACACGGGGCGTATAGCTCAGTTGTAGAACATTCGACTGCGGATCGAGAAGTTCCCGGTTCAAACCTGGGTGTCCCCTTCTTTAGGGAAGTGAAGAGAAATATTTTTCTGAGAATTTCGAAGGCGGGAATGATTTGTCCCGTTCTGTATATTTCTAGACAAAGGATTTTCGCATACGTGACGGGGTGCGTGCGCATATTTCTCGAACGCCCCAAAAGAAGTATAACTTCAAAAATTGAACACAAAATTATATACACTTCCGCGCGTATGTTAGCGCCAGAATATGCTCAAAGTGGTGAGAAACGGACGCATTTCAGAATTCCAGTCTGTATTGTTTTTTTAAAGAAAATGTGGTTTCTGAAGGTGATCACTGAGAGAGAGTATTTATGAATTATTGCTCAAGGCATAATTTAAGTGAAACTCAAAAGTTGCGACTAATTGGAAAAATAGAGAGAGATCAAAAGCAAAAGGAGATTTAAATATCCCTCAAAGTGTCATATCAGAAGTTTGCAGTCGATTTTTAAGCACTGTGTTAGTTATAAGACCGCATGGTCAGGGTGACAAAGAACAACTTCTGCATCCATTTTCTATCATTGTCAATTCGCAGAAACCGTGAAGAGATTTGGTCTTAGGCCTTCTGGCAACTACAAGAACTCGAATCAGCCGTTTTACTGTGGCACGAAGGCTTAACGAGGCTGAACTGTATGCAAGAAAACGAATGATTTGTGTCCCATTCTTTTCGGCTGCCAAAAGGGACCCGTTTAAACTGGCACCTTCATCATGTTCAATGGAACCAAGGAGACTTGATCCAAATATTGTTTACTGACGAGTCGAGATATAATCCAAACACCGTTCTGGAAAAAGAGAGAGGGAAGGAACACATTAATTGCCTTCCCGTGTCCGTGGAATATCACGTTTCCACGACAGCAGTTTAATAGTTTGTGAAGGAATCATGACAAGTGACCGCACCGAGCTGGATATCTTTCAATATGATTCTGTAACCATCTGGAGATATGTGGTCGAGAGGTATCAGAATCCCAAGTTAAGACTGTTTAGATTCTGACTATTGTCCCAGTGTTTTTGTTAATGGATGGCAATGCTCGGCCCCATCGAGCATATGTAGAGTCAGAATACTTGCAAACAGAAGATATCCTTAGAATGGATTAGCTATTTTACTCCCCCGACGAACCCAATTAAGTATGTGTGAGATGGCATAGGGAGCCGAATTTCAGCATCACAAATTCCTCCCCTGACCCTCTAGAATAGGCGTTCTTAACCTTTTCCCTCGTCTGGGCACATCTGACAAACAGGAAATTGCTGGCGGGTGCAGTTAAAGAGAGAGAGAGAGTATTACATATTACGATTATTCTTTATTTTATTACAATCATAAGCATCATAAATAATATCCTGCAATAAGAAATGTAACCAGAAATTTAAAACAGTTACATTTAATGCGATTTTTGTCATTGCACATTATCCACTAATTTTTCAAAGTCAAACGTATACGATGATATTCCCAGTCTTATAGCATCTTCGAGATAGCTATCGTTATGTCGAGATCTGATTATTGATTTAATTTTGTTGAAAATATGTGGAACCGAAAAAGGATTTTAATTAGAAAGCTCCTTTTTTCAAAAGGAATTTTTTTTTTTTTACCTTTGGCTAGATTCCAAATATTTTCATTAAGTCCGCAAGAATTTAACACAGTATCAGTCTGACTATTTTTAACATCTTATGTTCAATTGAAGATGCTTCTTCCTGAATAATTTTCCCCACACGAAATTTGCAACTTCAGAAACAGTTATTAGAGGATCAAATGGGTTTATACAAAAAATGAAGCCACTGGCTCAATAATTGAAAATTGCTGGAATCTATTTTCGAATGGTCCTAAAAGCTTCTGAAGGTGACTAATAAATTTGGGTCAAATGAATTTTCACCGATATAGTATATAGCAGAGAAATGCGGGCGCACAAAAATAGCTTCTCGGGCACGAGGTTAAGAATTCCTAGTTCTATTCTGTACATAATCTTTCTACTCACCAATTTTTGTCTCTATTGGGCAACTCGTTCTTGGCGCGTCGTTTTTTGTTTGTTATAGAGTGTATCTTTACAATTCGGAATCAAAAATAGACCTGAAATTCCTGTAATTTTTCAGCAATACATTTTTTCCTGATGAAAGTTTTATGTATTTGTTATTCGGCTCTAATTTAACTTTTCTTTATATTCTGATTGCTTTACCTGTACGAATATTTGCGTTTCGTATTTTCCTTTTCCGAGATGTTTCAATTTTTAGAAGGTGTGTTTCGTTATGTATTAAGAAACTCTCTACTTGCAAAGAAATTTTTTATCTCATTACACTATCTTGAAATTTTTTTTTCTTTTTTTTAAGATATTTTTGAAGATTATTTTAATGAAATTAATTTTGAAGATATAAATTTAAGATAATTCTCTGGATAGTTCATTTTCAGAAATAGTATTGGATTTCTCCCCGTTTAGAGGAACTGTTGCTCATGAAATCTTCTGAGGTTCAGAGTCTTCATAGTGGTGTGGTGCAGAAGCTCGGTGAGTAGAGTATCTCGAAGCTTTAAATAGAAAAAAAAATACTTTTAATTTCCGCTTTCATAGCGAACTCTTCATTTTGGATATAAATTGACGAATTTTCCTCTTTTTAAGCTTACAGTTGTTCTTAATATCTTTCCATAAGAACACATTTTTATGTAGCTTTTACTTTTGACACAAATTTGTGCAAAATATATAGATATATATACATCTGCGTGTCTTAAAGATTTGGTTAATTTATAATTTTTTTCGTTTCTTATATTAGCAATCCTCTATTCAAAATTAAAAAGTACCACAATACTATTATTTAGACTTACTATATATATCGTGCTCTGAGACGGGATTAAAACTGGATTCCACAAAATTTTCATTTTTATTTAAAACTTTCACAACCCGTTATGTAAATATGTTCAATAAGCAATAGATTAATAAATGTTATTTATTTATTTTTTTTCAAATTTATATTGTGCTATTTATTAGTTTTTTTTCTTTGGCCCTTTAAGCTATAATTTTTTTTAATATACAATTTAAAGTAACTTCCATTAGAGGCACAAATTCTTTATTCATAAGAATGATAGGTGGATGAGAGCTTTTGTGTTAGATAAAATTAGGAAATTGTTGAATTTTTTGCTTTGTTGACTGAAAAACACAACAATATTTGGAAGCATTACAATCATTCTCCCCTCAACAAAAGAAATAAATGATTATTGCATCCTTACCTTAAAATAATTTGTTGATTCAAACGTTGATTTTTATGCTAAACTGAGCGCTTTACTTAGTCTTATTACTGTGGATATTTGAGATTGCGAATTAATTAGATTCGGAATGATCATCACTGTGATCTTCGGGGTGTTTTTGCACTTCTTTCGATGTGCTTTAACGCTTATTTTGTGGAATGATCTCCTATTCTTTCTGGAGATCATAATTTTGGAATGGAGCTTTTCAAACTTTGCTCCGTGACTTCATTCCATTATAGTACCGTTTCTAATGTTGCTACAACTCCCATGTCTGATGGTGCTACAACTGTGGCTGAACTGATTCCGACCATCCATTCTTTGATGGTCTGGAAGATGTGCGAGGCATTCAACCTCAAATCCAAGTACGTCCCGCTGCCAGGAGCGATATCTTTGGCTGGAAGACCACTCAGGCGTACTAAACGAGGTACTATCGTGTCTGTCGTGCGATCTTTTCATGTATGCCAGGCTCTGGATCTGCCAGCTACTTATGACTCCAGTTCAACTTACCCTTAAGCAGAACAAGACGATTCCTGTAGTGCATTCGATTTCTCTATTTAAAGTATGTAATGCCCTTAATCTCAGAGAGAGCTGAATTGGCTCCACAGTAAAATATGTAATAACAGTATAGATATATATATATCTGAAAATTTACTGCTGTACTCAAAATATCATTGAACTTTTGCTTTAATCAGAATACATCTGTCTACATTTTGGGAAAATATCTACATCCATTTAAGTTTTTGGATTCAAATCTATACTCATCACCCGAAATATATTGAATATTTAACTAATTTCATGGCTGCCTCTTTTGAAAATATACTGCTCAATTCATTGGAGCAGTTCCACACTCACTGACTCTTGTAACTGCCTCGTGAAGGAGCTTGATTCTCATTAAGCAAGAGCGATTCGTGTTATGTCTACTCTAACCACTGCATCGTGGAAAAACTTTCTTCCCCATTAGCGGGAGCAATTCTGCCTTCATGGTTCTTAGAATAAGGGTATATTCATCATCGTCGTGAAAGATCATATTTCTTCAATTTCATTCAACCAAGTTAACCCACACATAAGCAATATAATTTTTAAAAGCCATTTTATGAAATTTAAAAAAAAATTTAATAAAAAAAGTCACAAAAAAAAAATCGTTTTTTGCATTTTTATTTACAGATACACTTGCACAATTTCAGGGAGATTTATGACAACTTTTTAACACATTTATTTTTTTAGGTATTTTTATATGCCGTTGTGTTACCTAAATCTCAATTATTAATAAAGTTTGTATTCATTATAAATAAATTTCCTAGTATATGGTGCAAATATGTGTCTCAGCTTTTGTATTTTGTACTTAATTTTCAATTCTTTTTTTCTTTCGATTTATGTAGCAAATATAATGTTTAGATACATCGTTTTTCTAGGATTGGATTAGTAAAAATAATAATTATATTAAAAAGAGTATAACTACTTCAAAATTACTGAGGATCAAGGGCATCAATTCCTTGAAATATCACCACATTTTCACTTTTTTGATAGTTTTTTTTGTCTTAAAAATGAAAATTAATTTTCTTTTAAAAGAAAAGGCATAATCATTGTACGATTTTATGAACTTCACTGTTAACTTTTATAAGATCTCTCAAAGACTTTACTCGCTCGAAGAGATTTGGGCGAACTTTCCATCATCACACATTCGACGAGTAGAAAAGTGAACAAAGAAATTTATTTACAAATAGCATACATGGATTCAAGTAACAAAATTTTTTAAAAGCTAGGTGTTTTTTTTTTAACTATGCTATTAGAACACTGGTTGCATATGCAATATCTATGCTAGGTTTATTTAAAGGAAATAGCTACATAAATCAAGTAATTAAAAAATTTTTTTAAAAAAATCCATTTTTTCGCATAAGAAACTGTAGAATACACAGAAAATTATCAGAACGGATGAAATTTGTAAACTCTATATTAACGCCAGAAAACAAATTTGAAAAAAAAAATTACATTCGTAAACCGTAAGATAGTTAAGAGACACCTAATTTTGTTAAATGTGTACGAGTATCATAACATTTTAATTATTACTAAGAAATAACCTAGATATCTGGATAAAATTTATTCTGTTTATTAACGATTTGTTTTTAGCCGGCTGGGTGGCGTGGTTGGTTTGTCGCTGGCCTTCTGTACCCAAGGTTGCGGGTTCGACTCCTGTACCAAGTCGGTGGATTTTCATGATGTAGAAAATCAACAGCGGCCATGTCATATGATTATATGACATGTAAAAGATACTTAGAGTGGATGCTCTCGGCAAAGTTAAATCCTGGTACAGTTTCACATCGTCAGAGCTCAGGTACCTCCCTCTAGGGAGGAAAACTGGGCATCAAAAGTACCTGCGGCGATTGGTATCAACCTATAGGGCACCGCACTAATAAGTGATACAAGCTTTCGGGGGATGTACTAGGTTTGCAATGGTTAGTAATTAATTTTCAGCCCATTAAAAAAAAAATGATCTGCTTTTATGCAAAAAGCTCAAAAAACCTCTCTCTCTCTAATGGGGCTGCGTACTGGTGTTTCTACCTTTGCAAGACGTAGTACATTCGCCAGAAGCTGGTATCACTTTTTAGTGCGCACCATTTAGGCGATACCAATTACCGCAAGTAATTTTGACACCCAGTTTCTTACCCAGAGGGAGGCACCTGAGCTCTGCCGATGCGAAATTTGTCAGAAAACCATTGCGGAGTCGGTGATTCGACGATTTAATTTTTATGAAAGAAATGAACCAAAGGAATAACGTAAGGGATACAATATTGTTTGTGCATATTGCTACTTAGATCGGGGCTTGAGGATTTTATACAATCAGTCGCAAAAAGCAAGACGGTTTTTCAAGAGCGATGGAAATTTATTGTCGAAAAACAATCCTTGAAATACAGGATACAGTAGCAATATTCGTAAAATAAAACTCAGAAGGACTTGACATCTTCTACGGCTTTCAGACACAACTATTAGTTTGTTAAAGATTATTCACAAGCACTCCCTCGTTCTACTCAACAGCCGAAGTAATAACTAATCGTTAATCGGCTCTTCACGATCTAATCTATACTACTGTGCAATGATCAACAGTTTCGGCGAGCGACTTCCTATTTATAGTTTTCCCGGATTTTTCTCGAAAAATCCGCTTGCGTCATAGATCGTGATATTAATAGATCTATAAGTATCCATAGGGTCGTGAACTCGCTATAAATGGTCGGCAACATGGTCGCCGAAAATGATGCCAAGATTTCACCAAGTTTCCATTGAATCGTCATTATAATGTAACACTATTGTTTTAAATTATAGCTATTAATGTAGATTTGTTTGATTTCCAGAAACCTTGACTTAAGTAACCCGCAGAATGGACAAGAGAGATGATTGAAGTTCATTTATTTGAAAGGTTACGATTGTCACACCCTTGCGGACGCGGATGTTGGAGGGTTCGAGTAAAGATCAGCCAACTAACACACTTTTATGGACTATTAATATCTTTAAACAACTTAATCAAGCTTAATCAATTAAATATAATAGAAATAAGAGCACTTATTTTATTTCCTGAGCGCTCTTCTCTTCAATACTTGAATAATCTTCCACTTGATTTAACTACACGACCTCCGGTAACATTCGCTATGTTTTCTTCCATCTTCACTTTCAACCATCCTCGCGCACCTATTCTACGACTAATACTTAAATAGAAGTTCTAATTTACATAAATCAAGTCTTTACAGAAAGCAGGTTTTCAGCTGAAAACATAGTTAAAAAGATTATTTTACCCAAGAGGGTCGATGGAAACTTGGATAGACCCTCTGCTGATTCACGATAAAATGATGGATCGTTAATGGGACTGTTATTAAATGCTGTTGGGAGGTGGAAGAGCAATTTTCGAACTGGCCACATGTCCTTCAGAGATGAAGTGGAAGACCCTCACTCACGGAGGACGCAAGCCAAGGTGAAAAAAGTGGAGTACTTTATTTTATTATACTGAGTGAAAATTCAGGCGCTTGATTTATATGAGACTTTCCCTATTCTAGAACAGGGTAAAGGTTTCCTCATTTTTTGCGACTCAAAAGCAGCCCTCCAGGCAATTCTAAATAGAGGAAGAGATTTGCTCTCGCCTGTTTAGATTACAGGAGTTAAATAAAGTCTGATTTCTCCAATGGTTGCCTGCACATGTTGACATAACAGGCAATGAAAATGCAGATTAATGGGTGAAAGACATTATAGAAATCTGAATAATGACAGCTTTGTCAACGTTACCTTATTAGACGCAAACGTTGTCGCAAATTTCAAGTTGAGACAGAAGTCAATTTCTGTATATAAGTGCAGACCGCCTTATAACAAAGACTATTGCTTGGCTATGAACAGGGCATTACAGAGGAATGAAGATTGGTAGGAATAGTAGAAGAACTTATAGAAATTGTGATAACTGTTCAGATACAGAGAGAGCTAACATCTGCTCATATTTTTGACGGTTCAGCTATTCTTGCTGCCCTACAAGAAATAGTGACCCTCAGCAAACCTCTATGTGGATAATATTGAACAGATTGCCAGAAAATAGTTATCTGGGACCGAGGTACTGCTGATTTGGTTCCCCATCATGGATATGACATCCTTATTATCATCATCATAGCATCTTATGTTACCGCCCTTCCGGTATAGTGGTTAGTGACGCTAACTGCGGTGCCGTAGGGTCTGGGTTCGAACCCCGGAGAAGACATGGATGTTTATAAATGTATAGTACCTTCAAGGCTTAGGGGTACTCTAAATAGCCGTAGAGTTGCAAGCTCTCTCGTGAGGTTGGAGGGAGGCCCCTGACCACCCCAGGGTGTTCTCCCTCAAAATTGGGAAGGAACCGAGGAAAATCGTACTGTCACCTACGTGGTGTTCAAAGCCAAGGCTAACGACAGGCGTAAAAATCTAGCTCACAGCCGCTATGAATTTCGTGGACCTTGATCTGATGTTAATGTCGATCATATGGTATAAGCAGCAACAACAATACATCTTATGTATGCATAATGTAATAATATCGTATATAAATTACCGTTGCACAATCAACTTGCAGGTGTATAAAATATTAATCAAATGGTATCAATTGTGCATTACAGATTAATTTCCCCTTTGCGAAACCCCAATGGATTTTTGAGCAGTCTCTTATCATTTTGTTTTGAAGAAAGAAATTATGCAGTGAAAGTGTCAAATATTTAATGTTTTCTCATATTACTGGAGAAAAGCAATCAATTAAAGATGATACCATACAGATAATTATCTATAGTTAAAAGAGCATTAGATATTTCACAGAAAAATAGCATTAATTATTGTAATGATATAGTTTTTCTATTGATTTTACTTCTTAATTCTCGGAAGGAATCAAGCAATAACTCTTTATTTGAATTTCCTTCTCTTGTTTCTTAAAGAAAACTTCTGAAAAGAGTTTAGTTAATTTTTAGAGAGTTAATTTTAGTTAAGTTTAGAGAATTTTTAAAAGTACAATTTATAAATAAGCTTTTTGTAAAGAAAATAAACAAAAAATTATCAACGCGATAAAAATTAACAATTTTATGAATATAGTTTTTAAGAAAACTTTTATTTTTATAGACAAATGTTTTTTCTTTTATAATCCAAATTAAGAAACTTTATCGCTGTACTGTGCATTAGTATCAAGAGTTTCTATTAAAATTTATATTGTGTGGTATTAACATAACTCAAATAAGTATAAAAAATATAATACTTATGAAGTAATTTAAGAAATACGCATCTTCATTGTATCTAAATATATAAACACAAGTAAAAAAAATATAAAAAAAATAATATAGAAAAAAATATATTTAATAGGAAATGTATATATTGGATGAACAAAGTAACTGTACGGTTTCAATTCAAAATATTGAATTGTGTGTGTGTGTGTGCACGCGTAATGTTTGCTGACACAAGTTTCACACTCTCTTTTCCTTCCCATTAAGAATAAGGGGGCTGCGGTAGTCCAGTGGTCACAAGGTATCGGATCATGGCAGGCATGTCGTGAGTTCGAGCCCAGTACCACTAAAGACCCGCCGTGTAGGGCAGCGATGCGCATTAAATCTGTCGAGAGCTGAAACGTCCTCCCGTTGGTGTGGTGTGGTGTGGTAGTTAGGAGAGGGGGCCCCATCTCAGGTATCGTCCACATCACTTGACCATGGTTCAAAATTACGTGGTTCGTCGCCAAAAGCCCTCGTGTAGCTGAACAGTGCGACGTTAATATTCACTCACTCCCATCAAGAATAAAAAAATAAAAATATTAATCAGGTATGTAGTATACCTCGTAGATAATTATTTGAATACACTTAGCTCTATTAAACATGATATGTAATTAAAATAATATGTGTTGAGTAATGCTAATTATTAATTAAATTTATTTTAACATGTTTCATCAATTTATTTCATTATCCTAACTTTCACACTACGCCAGGAATAAATTTTGGGATCCAGTTACATTTGACAAACGCATGCGTTACACATATATAATGTATAACGTACATTATGTTTATAAAAATACATTTATGTATTTTACCAGGAGATTTATATATGGAAATGATTAAAAACTGAACCTGTTTCCTGATTTTTGCTTTACATTTCATGTTAATAACGAATATTTATAGAATTGTAAAATTATTTTATCACTCCACATTCTTTTCTCAGACGAAACATTTTGTTACTAAAATATTTTTTTTAGTGTAATAATTACGAAATATTCTCCTGTCCAACACATATTTTTCAAGAAGTTTTCAAATGGCCAACCATCTTGTTCAGTTTTAACATACTATACAAGTATATAAGACTTTGAAACCAATGCATCCATTAACATTTATTGAGACATGCATAGAAAATATTTATTCAATATCTCCTATTTCTGCTCTCAATTTAAGCTCAAATGCGCTTCGATTGATTCTAAATATAGATTTGGGACGCAAACGTCATTGGCGGATGAACTCCCTACATCATTCCCTTATTTGGAAAAATCCCTGCTTTATTCCCGCTGTAGCGAAAAATCGGTGTAGGCATAGATGTATCGGGATTACGTAGGCGTAGATGTTTTGATTTTTGCCTGAATCTTGCGAAACAATTATTTTGATGCCAAGTAATTAGTTTTTTGTGTTTCGCTTGCAACGATATGCTCTTGAATAATCTTGGAAGACATCGAGAAAATTTAATCCCTCCATAAATAAATTTCAGGGGAAAAAATTCCTCCATTTTAATGAAGTGGACATTCTTGCTAAGTATCCTAATTTTCGCGATCAAAACGTATTTAATTTCAGTAAATGAATTCAAACTTTCAAAACTTACGACCTAATATTCAATCATAATTTTCATGGCCTCCCCCTTACATACAATAACAATGTATTAAATTCGATAATACGATACTCTGACGCTAAAGCTATAATACAACTTTTACTTCTTAAGCGCCGCCTGCGTTTATAAACGTCTCGCTGAGCCAGTGCGTAAATTGTCACTGACGTATATATACGTCTATGCGAAATACGATCCTTTATGTTCACTGCTATCCATAAAATTATTCCGAAGGCCTTGGAATGCAATAAAAGGACATCGAAAGTGTTTGCGAAGGATTTACCTTTTTCAGATTATTTGCTTCTTTATTCCCATTCTCCCCCCCCCCCCTCCCAAAACACCACATATGCTTGCATACGTGCAAAACGGTGGCATTTGGGAGCGAATCATGTAACTGTTAATCGGCAGTTAAGGGATTAATTATAAACCGTACAAATTATCTTGGTTAGGGTTAATCTTTGCATATAATTTTACGCTTACATATGACAAGCCCGAGGGGTCACTGGTAATTATTAAACTTGTTCTTAACTTAGTATTGTTAAATTAATTATGAAATACCTTGTACAGTACTAATACATTTATAAGTGTATTATATCAGCGTAAATGTTTTTTTTTATTATGTCAGAATGTATTTTGTTTGTTTACTTTCAATAAATTATTAATTTTCTTAAAATAATTTTTTGTTTTCGACTTTTCAATATGCTCGCCCCCCCCCTCCTAAGGTTATTACGCCCTCGCGCTCCTCAGTTTGGGCACTGATCATTTTTGCTTGATCATGTAATATTTGATTTTTTCTTACCTACATACCTATTTGAAATATTCATTATTATTACATGATAATATACTATTTCATTCAAGATCCGAGTAATACAATATGTTCGATTTCTTTTTAATATCGCATTTTCAAGCTATAGGAGGCCTATTAGAGATGGACATCATAATTTTGAAACTCGATGAAGTGTCGAGGATGACACCCCACTCTCCAAACTTCCGCACTACATCCTTGTGAGGACTTTCAGCTTCGAAAGCTTTAATGTATACCAGACTTTATACACGATAGATCTTTCCTTTCACTGGGACTAGAGCTCCCTTCTTGACAGAAGTAACATCAGCAATGATTTCGTGAGCAGGACACCATGACCAGGAAGCGACTTCGAAAAATGCTTTTTTTTAAAAAAAAATCCGTTTCAGTGTATTAAAATTTATAAAGTAATTCATAGTTTTTTAAAAATTATCGCATTCTAATTAGGTATTATTAATTCGAGATCATTTGTATAATATGCACAAGCATTTTGCCACGTATTTATTATTTGCCCAAGTATTTTTACCCCAATTGTGTTTTAGACACTATAATGTACGATTTATTATTTGATACTATACATACACTTGTTCAAAATTAAGGTAATTTGCATATTTTGTTGAATTTCATGAAAAGATTTGAAAGAAATGTAAAAATACTGCTTCGGAACTAAGATGCATATCTTATGTGTCGAATACGCAAACGTATACGTGTGTGTGGACAGCATTAGTCAAATAACATGATTTATAAATGCATATGCCAAAATTCGTCACCTTGTTCAGTGCACCTCATCGAATTTCTTGGTTTTTTTTTTTTTGTTTTTTGTTTTGTTTTGTAGCAATTGGTTAAATTAGAATTCAGACAGTAAGAATGAGTAATGACCCCCAATATTTAGATGATGGAATGAATGGTGAATTGTGTGGGCTAGTGTCTCAAATCCAGATTTATAGAGAATTCAATTTAACGCTCAGCGCCGTGTTCCACTTTGCAAATAGTCTCGGGATACCGGATCAGTCAAGAGAAAGCTTGAGAAAGGTCGTCCGAGAGCCACGATGACCAGAGAAGATCGCCATTTGTCCATTATAGCGAGGCGCAACAGGGATACTACAACTTCTCAGCTTTGTCTTAAGTTATATGCGTCCACAGGAACCCGAGTTTCAAGGGTGAGTGTTTTTAGAAAACTTCATGAGAGAGAGTTGTTTGTAAAAAATACTTGTTGTTTGTGTCGCTCTCAGTTCTGTGAACAGGAGAATCCATTAAAAAGGGCACAGATATCCTAGAGATGGGAGCATGGTCAATGGGTGATCATTTTCTTCACTGAGGAGTCCCTGATGAGTCAACCAGTGATTCTCACCATACTTTCATATGGAGAGAACTAGGAATCAGCTACTCGCCCTCCAATGTACGAGAAATAGATCATTTTAGCAGCGAAAGCTTGATGGTCACGTTGGATGGCCGCACACATCTCTATGTCTTTGAAAGAGGCAATATGATGGCTGTGAAGCATAGGGATGTGGTCTTGGAGCCCTATGTTCGCCTTTTGCACGGGTGCAGTTGGCCATGATTTCATTTTAATGGATGACAACGCGAGGCCACAGAGCTCACTTGGTCGACGAATTTCTGGAAAAGGAGAATATTCACAGGATGGAGATCTGCCAGTAAAATCTCCAGACCTTATATCTATACAGCATTCCTGAAACGCTCTGGGAGAGAGCAATTACAGCTTGCAATCTCCATTCGAGAACCATCCAAGGCATGAAAATTCAGTTGATGGACGAGTGGAATTAATTGCTATTGAAACTTACAAATCTCCTTATTTCCAGTATGAAATCACGGTGCGAGGTCTGTATATCTGTAAGAGAGGCCATACCCCATTAACCATTTTTTTTGTTCTATTCTGCAACTGTTATTTCATACCTTTCGACTCCGATGTGTGATACTCAAGTCATGAGAGTGTATTATAACTAGAGTTGAACCTGTTTTTGTGCGGTGGAAAGGAACCGAATAAAAATAACCGCACAAAAAATACTCGAAAATTTCAATAATTCTTACATATAACAAGCCAATTCGTCGAAATACTGCAGAAATGTTTTTTATGCGGTCGCACAAAAATAAAATCGCACAAAAACAGGTTCTACTGTATTGAATGGTTACTTCTTTGCATTATATCACAACCCTACGTACATACCAAATTTCATTAAAATCTGCTTCTAGAGAAAATCTCAACCAAATCTGAAAATTCTCTTAATTTTGAATATCAGTGTATATTTATATACCAGAGCTTCCCTAACTTTCAATATTGGCGACCAATTTTCAATCATAATTTTCATCACGCTCCCCTCATACAATGGTAATGTATTGAATGCAATAATAATGTACTTTTACGCTAAAGTTACATTAAGATCTTAATTATAAAACGTACAAATTATCAATATAAGCATTAAATTTTATAATTCAAAAATCACACTAAGCAAGTACACTGCCTGTTTAATAATTATTAAGAATTAAGTGTTTCAAGTGTTACTCATTTTCCTTTCATGCTTAACCTGACTGATTCGAAACTGTAAAAAGTTTGTTAGCAATAAAACATCAGTTTTTGTACCATTAAATAAAACTGCTGTTCGTAAAAATGCAACGCCATGAAGGAATCATTCGAATGAAATTAAATTTGCTGCAAATGTCAATTATCGGATGTTATGCAAAATAGTAAAGTTTCAGAGCCCCAAAGCATGCGTGATGTAAGAAGTGCTGAAAGCGTATAAATAGCGGGACATTGAAAATCGTGAATGGTTATTTTTTAGTGGGACCGAAGTATCTCTCCACGACGAAATTTCAACAACTTACGGAGTTTGAACGGGGGAGAATTACTGGCCTTCGTCGCGCAATAGCAGCTAATGGGCAGCGTTTGGAAGCAGTGGGATTGAGGAGCACCGGACACTGGGAGGTGACGTCATGGCGGTGAATGACCGTACACCTTCCTCCTGGCAGTTGGCATCACGTTGGTGTAGGTAAGCTAATGTCGGCTTCGTCAACGTCTTCTGCACCGTGGACTGCGTGCAAGGATTACTTTACACAGGATCCCCCTCACGGCAATCCATCGGTGGACACAGAGCCTGGCGGGCTGATGGGCGACAAGTGGACTTTTTGGACGAATACCGCTTTAATGTGTGGAACATTCGTATTAGACGCTATACCGACGAACACTGTGTTCCTGAGTGCTTTATCGAACGTGAACACCCGGAGTTAGGGTTTAAGGTGCGATTTTGTATCATGGACGACATCAGCTCTTACGAATTGAGGGTAATCTAAATAACAACAGGTACGTCCGTGAAGAGCCCGAAGTCGTTTCCTTCCTTCAAGGCATTCCTGGAGCTATCTTTCAGCAGGATAATGCACACCCACATGTTGCAAGGAATGTTCGAGATTTCTTTTCAGCTCAACACTTGCAACTTCTTCCTTGGCCTGCTTATTCGCCGGATGTGTCAGGCCGCGGTAGCCGAGTGGTATAGGTATCGGACGTGGCTTGCCTTGTCACGAGTTCGAGTCCAGTACCACTAAAGACCAGCCGTGTAGGGCAGCGATGCACGTTAAATCTGTCGAGAGCTGAAACGTCCTCCCGTTGGTGTGGTGTGGTAGTTAGGAGAGGGGGTGCCAGCTCAGGTGTCGTCCACGTCACTTGACCATGGTTGAAAATTACGTGGTCCGTCGCCAAAAGCCCTCGTGCAGCTGAACAGTGCGACGTTAATATTCAATCAATCATCGCCGGATGTGTCGCGTATTGAACATGTGTAGAATTTGGCTGTTCGTGATCTGCGTCCTACAGCTTCAAAAGACGAAGTTTGGATGCGCATACAAACAATATGGAATTCTCTTCCACAAGCAGACATTCAAAATCTGTTTGACTCCATACCACGACGTATAGCAACACCCATGACAGTGCATGGTGGCTACACCAAATACTGATTTCGGACACTTAATATTGGTTGTTTTTTTTGCGTTGAAAGTGTATTCATTTTTTTGTACCAATACAACGCTCTGTATTTGCGTATTATATTTCAGTTAATTTTGATGACTCCTTCATGGTGTTGCATTTTTTAAAACAGCACACACACACAGTTTATTTTTAAATTTCCGCTACTTAAGATATGCAAAAAAAATGTGCTTTTTGAGTAAAAATCCCATTATAAGCCTATACGTAATAAGTCTTCAACTTTTCATAGTTGTTTTTATTTGTTAGAAAAGTTGGAAGTGGCATTCTTTCCCAAAAGGTTGACCACCCCTGGCATCGAATGGGCTAAAAACAATAACAATGCTCAGTTTTATTGTTAGGAAACTATTTTGAACACTTATTTGATCAAAAAAAAAAAAAAAATAAGCTACAAAACCTCCTGAAATAATGTATTTTAAACAATATTTGTAAAACATGCATTCTGCACGTTGTAATTTGTACTAAATAATATCAGGTGTGATATTTTCTGAAAACGTTCATTTTCAAACTAAGCGACATGGTGGCTAGACTAATAGCCATTAACGAGTTTATTTTTTTCTAATGGTATATGAATAAAATTTTTGCTGAATCTGTTTTTCTGAATTATGAAAAATTCAGTGTTTATGCTACTATTTCTTTTTATTTATTTTGAATTTAAATTGTTTGTATCTATGAAATTCTTACTTTCGTGCTAAGAATCTCACAAATTTGGTGGATGTAGTTTCGTCCTAATTTGTAATCCATTTTTATGTACTTTATTTTTGTCAAGTTTGTTGTAATACCCTGGCGGGGTTATGCTTCTTTTAATTTGCCTAAAATGCTTTTAAATATTCAGAGAGATTCAATGTTAAATAATATTTATGAATAACTGTATAACAATACTTTATGTGACCAATGTGAGAAAAAAAATTAAAGACGAATTGTTTTCATCATATTTTATTGTATTATCTAATACCATTTATTCTAACATTCAGCATAGAAAATACTTTCTAGCAGTTAACATCGCTATTATGATAAATAGTGTTCCCGAATACACATTTTATGGATCATTTATATTTAACATTAAAATTAGCTTTGTTCTGGAATGTACATTTTATACATCATTTTCTTCATATTAAACATTTTTAAAAAAGGCTGGTACAAAAAAAAAAAAAAGATTGTTATTCAAGCTTGTTGAATATCATTTTTCTTTACTTGAATTAAAACAGAAATAATTTTGTTTTGCGCAAAAATATTTGTATCAGAGAAGGTAAAACTTTCTTGAATTTGTCCATGCTTGTGTGTTGATGAAAAAATGTTTTTTGGGAGCAGTAGTTATAAATAACTTTGCAAAGATATGTTTAGGATGGCCCAAATGTGATGGAATTTATCTCTTTTTTTTTCTCTTTTGCGGTAAAACTTGCTCCTTTTATCTGTTTCTTGGTGTTCAAGTTTTCAAATGCATTTATAGGTTTCAAATTACACCGGAAAAATTACTCTTAGTCAAATTCATTGACTATTTTGGATACACTTGGGTAATTCCAAAAATTTATGCGTGAATAATTTTTTTCTTTCTGAAAGGATCAAAGTCCAAACAAAAAAGTCCAAATGCAAGATTTTAAGTAAATAGAAATCTTAAAAAAAATGTTCATCTTAAAATTTTTATATAAATGTTGGCACCTAGTCTGGCAATCATCATTGTCTTTTAAAAAACTTCTAGAACTTTTTCAAGAATATTTTAAGCCTTGTAAGAGGAATTAAAAAACAATTCGTTCATCGACAAAATTCTTCAATTATTTGTAAAAAGTAATTGAAGTAATTCATTTGAGATTGGACATCTTGCTCGATTAAGGAACAAGGAATGAAATACATATAAAAGAATAGCAATAAATCACAATCAGAGTGTCAAAAGGGTTCTTAAAACCTATAACACATTAATATCGGACCTACAACTATAACGTATAGTAATACTGTATTACTCTTCGCTAAAATCTACAATATACTTATAAGAGAAACACATTTTAGTCGCTTGACTGGGGTTCAAGACTATGAGTCTGTCCACAAGAGTCCTCGTGTAGCCGCAAAAGAGCGACTTAAATAACAAATCAGTTTCTTCTTTAATGCTTCAAATCATAAGCAAAGGTAAAGAACTCAGAAGTAAGTTGATTGCAGCTTATACTTTCAGATGCAGGCATCTGGTATGAAGTCTACAAAACCGATATGCTTTCAATTGAAACACATACTGTAAAAAAAACAAAAAAACCCAACAGGAATGGAAAAGTAAAAGAGTTTGAGCATATTAAGCTCGGTTCTATCTTGCACGCCATCCAAGACGATCCACGAGACTCTTAGGATCTCTCTCAGCCGATTTTGAATAAAGAACCGCTTGGGCCCTCTTGCAATCCTGATTATATCTGGAGAAGTACACATTGCCGCCAGTACCGATTTCCGATTTGAAGACGCAATATCGAACTCCAAAGTACCCAAATATTATATTTTTTAAATAGCATGTTTCCAGCAATGTTTCGTGCAGAAAAGGTGAGGAACCGTCATATTTTAGGATGCACATGAGCGGGCCATAGGCAATGTCGTCGGCAGTTACTTGTTTTTTCAAATGATCTGGGGCGCTTGACCAAAATTTCTTCAGGAGGGTCACATAGTCAAAGTCTTTGAATCCCGGCATAATTCGCCCAAAAATTATAGCGTGCACCACATAAATGAAATCTTCATGGATAACATACGGCATTAAAGAGGTGGAAACCTCTAAAAACTTATCATGAAATGGTGGGTCCAAAAAATATTCAAGAATATTACTAGGGGCTAATTTCCTAATGGTTTCTTGTCTTTCGGCGTCAATACAATTATAACAGAAGAGAAAATCTTCGTATTCTAAAATTTTCTTGAGCAGAGCCAATCGCAAAAAACCTTCCTTTCTCAAGGGACTTAATTTAACGAAGAAACGCCGCAGCTCGTCAGGATTAAGAATTCCTCTCCAGACGTACTTTAGCCAGTTATCATCATCTACTCTTTTCTCCAGACTACACAAGGCCTTCATTTGGGGGACGCATTTTTTGTCTGACGTGTCCAATTGTTCCCAAAGAGAAGGCAGATCCTCCCTGAAACAATACTCAAAAGCCATGATGTATTTTTCTCTGGCGGGTAACCTATCTGCCACAACCATCGCTTTGGCTGTCTTTACCCTGTCGATTTTGCCACGCGAATTCCACTGGAGTAAGTGCTGGGTAACGATTTGAAATTCTCTGGAACGGCGCAGAATGTCAGAATGGTCTTGGAACCAATTTTCGATTTCCATGCAAACGTGGCGAACTGAAACGAACAGCTTATCTTCTAAGACCCTCGGCAGGGAAAAAGTAAATATCTTGCATTGGACGAAATTTTCCCATATCGTACATGGCATCTTATCCATCAGTAATTTGAAGCCCTCGACAGGATTTGAAGTGGGTTCTGCTGTCTTTTTAATTATTTGTGCAAACTCGCACCTTGAGGAATTGTGTGAATCCTGCTCCATCGAAATTTGTTCTATATATAGAGTTCTCACTTCTTCAAGAAAAGATAGTGGCCTTTTTCTCAGAAAAATCTCCGTTTCTTTACTGGGTAAGGTATACGCGGCAGCTCCAAACGCTTGTACCACCTTCATGATCCCCGAATCATTGCAGACCATCACTGCCACTTTTAACAACGCCATGTTTTCAAGAGACAAAATCGGAGGATTCACGAAGCTCATTTCGATCTTCGTTGTATTTTTATCCCTTAATGTGCGGTTGACGTTGCAAATATCCTTCTGTGGAAAAAGAAAGAGAGAGAATATTATCGTATTATTTAACTACATATACACACTTGTGTAGCGTACTTAAGCCTCTCTTATGGCTGGGGTACATTCTAAAAGATACGTTGACGAAGGCGCCAAGGGGTAATCTCAAAGGTAAAAATCAAAAATATGTTGGTCTATGGGAGAGCTTGATAAAAGTTTACAAGCAATTGTTAGACATAGTTAGAGGACAAATAATTTGGCTTTGAAAATGTGAATGATCTAGTCTTCAACCTTTAGCGCTCCAGGGCCATATCGATAAATTTACAATGATCCGCGGTCAAATACATAATTTAGTGAGGAAATTTAAATAAGAAAGGGAGGTGTGTGTTTTACAAGACTACAGCTGATACTGAGGGAAGAGATGGTGCTACAGATTTGTATATATATCGGTTTCAAAAACGTTAAATGGAAGCCGAATTAAAATACTTTGCGTGTTAAAGATAAAAGTCCAACTTTTCTTCTGAAAACTTCAGAGATTTTATGCATAGTCAAATTTTTTATATTTAAAATTATTAAAAATGCAATGAAATTATTGTAAAATTTGTCATTTTAAGAAAATTTTTATCTTTAATGGATATTAAGCATATCAAAATAAAATATATATTTAAATATCAAGAAAAAATGGCATTTTTTTACTACAAAAAGCAGGAAAAGCAATTTTTCTTGAAATTGCCTCAGAATCTAATGAAGGGTCACTAAAATGACTTCAGAGGGCCATTCGTAGCCCACGGGTCACGGGTTGAAGACCCTTAATCTAGTAAATGGATTTTATAACATATTTATTGTAGTGATGTTAATGTTGCAGGTTGCTGGCAAGATGGATATGTCGCAGAAAAATGACGAAATTAAGAATTTCACGAAATCCCCAAGGGATAGGATCAATTCAAGTAAGATGTTAAAATAACGTCTCTTCAAGGTCATTTCCAAGATGAAAGTAAGTGATTTTATCAAACCCTGAGCTGTTTCAGTGAAATGATGAAATGAACTAGTCAGGATTTGCATTGGCAAAATGCTATCCAGGGAGGGGGAAACACCTGGGGGGTCGAGTCCTAGTACTTCCTATCCATACAGGTAGTACTATCGATCCCCTAAATGTCAAACCCATATCTTTAAAAAAATGGCTGACTTGTTCATTTTTCACTAAAACAGTTCGGGGATTTGATCAAATCACTTACTTACATAAGGGAAATGACCTTAAAGAAACGTTATTTTAACATCTTGCGTGAATTGATCACCTCCCTTAGGGATTAGATGAAAGTCCTAATCTCATCATTTTCCTGCGACAGGGGACAGTCAGTGTTTTAGAAGCCTAGCAAGCAGCGAGTATAGATAGTTTACCACACAGTTTTTCAGCATTCAGGATAAGTGATTAAATTCGCGTAAATCTTTATGTCGGCTGCTTTTAACAGTATTCAATAGTAGTCAAAGACTTTAGAATCGTGTCGTGCCAGATGAACACGGTTGATTGAATATCCTTGGTTGGTCCCACTTTTGTCTTGGTGGATACTACAATCAAATCAGAGCTCGGAGGCAACGGGATCAGGACCAAGATCCGTGGTTGATTGTGCAAAGGTTAGAAGACACAGGAACGTCTTAAGGCAAAGGCCAACTGGGTCCAGACACAGAGTCTAAACCTCGGTGAAGGCTTCATTTTGTCCTCGACTCAGTCTTAAGAAGATCATGATACGGATAATTTTAATGGTCAAATATTATTCCCGTACATATTCTCCAAAAAGCAGAATTTTAAACTGCATGTCCACTGGCAGAATTGTATAATTATGTGATGACCGTTGTCCATGTCTAGGCCTAGGCCTAATATCATGAAAAATCATTCAACTCATTTACTCGAGGTGCTGCCATCAGTAGAGCCGGTTTGTGCCTAAGTTTGTGACTTGTTTGTTTCAAATTACCGTTTGTACGAGTATTGGACAATGCATGCTATATGCGGTCTATTTTTAAAAATCACAGGTAGGGCCTACTTTTGCATAGGGGTTCAGGGACTCAGAAAAGATTTCTCTGGTCCTAGGGCCTCAAAAAGTCTTAAGACGTCTCTGAGACCTATTGCCATTTTGCAGGACGCAATTGTGTGTACGAGTCTAAATCGCTTTGGTGTTAGTTACGAACCCCTTGGAAAGTCACCGCACCGCTCAAGAGATCCTGCTGACAGTTGTGGCTTCATTCATGAACAACTCTTCCAACTCTTCATTTCTCATACACATTGTCGTCTCTAAAACTTGTCTACAAGATATCAATATCTTACCGTGGTCGGCATTTTTATGAGATCTGTTTCCGATTGAGAACGTACGAGAGGCCAGGGGAAGAGAAAGTACCATTCCACAAGTGCTGGTTTATCCATTGGGTGCTTGGGGTGGGCGCCTAGGGTCCAGGGGCATGGAAGGACCCGGATTAGCTGTGCTTAGTCAGATTTTCTATTTATAAATTTCGATCCGCCAGTACGAAGAGGGACTGTAAATCTTTTGCACTCAGGACACAAACTTGAGATAACTTCAAAGTTGATGGGCCAAAACACTAAATGGGGCTATTATTCTGCTTCGAATAAATTCTTCACATTTCGGTGTTAAATGTTAGTCATTAGTTTTTTGTCCTTCAAAAATTACCCACCAGTGCTTTAGGAATTGGATGTTATCTCAAAATAGATAAATGGAGGATTTTAATTTAGGGCTAAAAATAGATTTGAAAGAATTGCATAAAATTTTTGTTTTAAACGTTATATAAAATTTCCTAAGTTATTGAACTTGGTGTGAGGGGCAATTAAAATAAACAAATTATTATATATCGATAATTCTTAATATCTGAGTTTTTTAAATAAATTTTGAGCGGTTGTTTTACGTAATGGACCCCAGAAATTAACACATTTTTCAAAACCAAAACGAAATTTCAAAAAGAAAAAATTAAAAAAAAAATAATAATAAATTATCAGGCTATATCAAGGAGTGACAAGCATTTTTTAAGAACGGAATTCAGAAACATTAGACTTTTTTTTTGCAGTGCTAAGAACGAGAAATCTGCTTCAATAAGTTCCAATTAATTATTAATTTGTGTAAAAAAACCGAAAAGCAAAATTAAGCAAATATATTTTTTATAATTTTCTTCTTTTTGTTTTTTAGAAAAAATTTACTTATTCTGGAAATGTTTAAAAAAAGGGTTATAAAAAATATATTAAAAAAATTCTGGCGTTTCCTGCCTCTTTTCAAATTGAGAAGCAAACATTTATAAATAAGAAAGCCCCCTTAATTGTAGATCGACAACTCTATAACTTTAAAAACAAATAGGAGCTTTTTAAAAAGGTTTGAAAATCAAAATTTAAATTTTTTATTGGCAGAAAAATTGTTCTCAGAGAAAATCAAATTGAAAAATCATTAAATAATTTGCAATTGACAAACTAGAATAATACATTCATATAAGAATTCATTAATACATTCATATAAGATTTCATTAATACATTCATATAAGAATTCATTAATGCATTCATATAAGAATTCATTGATACATTCATATAAGAATGCATCAATATCATTTTTCAATCGCATACAATTTGATATTTTTCACATTTTAAATTCCCAATAAACTTTAAACAAAAATCGTTTAACTCAAAATAATGAAATTTAATTTAAAAAATAAAATTTTATTTTGGTTCGAATATGCGTTAAAATCTTTTGAGTCTAAAAAAAATATATTAACTCTATACGGCCCATTTCTTTAGCGCCATTTGACTGGAAAACTCATCTTTGGTCTATGTGTTAAAGACAAAGCTAGAGAAAAAAGAAAGCCGATTCCCGTTCGAAATTTTTTTTTCTTATTTTGAAAAGCAAGATTAGGAAACTGTTTTGGAAGATTTCTTAATTAATTTGCGCAGTTTATAATATTAATAAACAATATCGGGTCCGAATTCTCTAAACATCTCTTTAAGGCAGTGCTTCACAAACTTTCAATACTTACGACCCACTTTTCGATCATTATTTTCATCGCCCCCCCTCCGCCATACAATAACAATGTATTGATTGCAATAATACTATACTTTGAAACTAAAGCTACAATACGACATTTTAAGTGACACTGATGTATATAAACGTCTCGCTCAGCCAAAGTGTTAATTGCTCCGGACATATATACACGTCTTCCCGAAATACGATCTTTTCTGTGCACTGCTATCTATACAATTATTCAGAAGGCTTTGGAATGCAAAAAAGGACCTTGACACACACAGTGTCTGCTAAGGATTTACTTATTTCAGAGGATTTGCTTATTTGTTCCTTTTCTAGTGGGCCCCCCGCCCGCGATGCACCACATACGCTAGCTTACGTGTAAAACGGTGGTATTAGGGAGCTAATCGCATAATTTTTAATCGGTATTTAAGGAATTAGTTATAAACCGTACAAATTATCAAGAAAAGTGTTAATTTTTGTATATAATTTTATATATGAAAAGCCGATGGGGTCACTGGTAATTATTAAACATTCTTAACTTAGTATTGTTTAGTTAATTGTAAAATACATTGCGCAGTGCTGATATATTTATGAATGTATTATATCAGTGTAAATGTGTATTTTATTTTTTACGTCAGAATGTATTTTATTTGTTTACTTTCAGTAAGTTAATAATTTCGTTAAATCTCTCTCTTTTGTTTTCGACTTTTCAATATGCTCGCGCTCAATATCATGGTTCCCTAGGGGGAGGCGCACCCCACAGTTTGAGAAACGCTGCTTTAAGGTAACTGAATACTTCCGGAACTGTCATTTTGAAAAGAAAAAAACAACAACGGATAAATGAATAACTATTTCACATTTAGTGCCAGTTGATTTAAAATATACATTTAAAGTTTTTTTATAAGAATATTATTGAAAGAAAAAATTATTTACATGCAAAATTTTGACAAAAAAGGAAGAAAGAATTATATTTTTTCAAAACATTCAACTTTTTTGTGAAAAACGATTCGATAATAATATCTTGCCCCTATGTAGCTAGGTATTATATACACCGGAGTGGAAGAAAAACTTGGAAAAAATTCATATTATTTTCAGAGTAGTGATCAACTGAATTAATAACGGGTGTATTTTTTAAATTTATCTACTTTGATATAATAAAATATAAATCTATTCACATTTAAATTATATATTTCTAAAATTTTATTTCCACCTCAGTGGAGAAATCCAAGATATACAAAGGAAAAATATTATTATAGAAGCATTTTTCATAAAAGGAGAATGCTTTGAAAATATGTCATTCTTTTTTTTTTATTTTTCTCCCAACCAAATTCGATTGAAATAATTTTTTCTTGTAATAATATTTTTAAAACATGTCTGTGCATTCTAATTCAACTGACAGTGAAAATATCCATGTATACGCTTTTTCAAAATCATAGTTTTGAACGCAGTCGCTCACATGACCGAGCCATAAAATTGAAATTTTAAAAAGACGCCATTTCCTCAAAATAGGAAAATTAAGCCAAATTTTTCTTTTTGGAACCTAGTTTATACAATTAACTCCTATGCCCGATACCTGCCCTCTCCTCTTTTAGTTGTACCTCGGTTATATCTGCTTTTCTGACTCAATTCTTTTCCTCTCCACGCAGCACTTGATTTCTTCCCGGAATCCACGGGGACTGGAGATTTCAATCAATAATCGAGAATCAACAGGCGCGTAGGCGGGAAAATACTGTTTTAGGAAAATACAATTTTTGCCTATAACAGCCAACACATTGGTCTTATGATAGCACCATATGGTTTAATTCCTGAGCTAATTAATTCTAGAGAAATTCATTACTCTGTATAAATTTTACGATTACAAACAAGATCCTTAGTACGCACATTACCAATAACACACCTAAATATTAATAAAACCTCTGATCGATAGTTAGTTTTATTTTGAGAGATCCAAAAGGAAAAACATTTAAGATATTTTGTGATATTTAATATTTTTTAAATATTATATATTTTAAACATTAAAAAAAGACACACACACACACACA
>BMAV01004221.1:0-43934 GCA_019973955.1 Trichonephila inaurata madagascariensis
TTTTGTTTAAACCAAATTTCCCCATTATTTTATGTTTTTACAATTGTTTGTATATATAAGCCAATTGAATATTTTGAACTATCAGCTGCATGCATAGTTCTGTTATGTATTATCACATCTTTTAAATATCTTAAAGCAAATCATCAAAGCTTTAAAATATCAAAGCTTTTGTATAAGAGCTAAATTCCTAATGAATTATATTATACACCCTACCTTTTCATATTATTCCATTTATGAGTTATAAATTGTCACATTCGAGAAAAAGGTACATTACAAAAACAAGAACAAAAAAAAAATAACAAGGAATAAAATGTTTATAGCCTAAATTAACATTTTTATGCGTATAAAATCATTTGAATAAATAGGATTTTTATAATAATATACTCGTACATAAGAGTATTTATTTCACATGCTAATATTTTTACCACTCATGAAAAGGAATACAATTTTTAACAAATTATCGATATAAAAATCTTTTTACACTGACGAAAAAATCCCACTACCAAGAAAGGCTTATGTTAGATAAACGAAATTTGGTAGGCGTGTTTAAAGATCAGAGAGACTACTTCGCGCTAAAGTGTGGCTCTAGAAGTACCACATAGAACTTGCAAATGAGGTTAAATAAATGCGTGTTGTAAAGTTCGTGAGCGTTATTTGTCTGTGAATTTTGACGTATTAAGATGATGTTAGCTACAAATGCATTTAAGAAGACGGAAAAGCCATTATCTACACAGATCACCGAATTTTAACGAGATCTTGTAATAGTGCTGTGAGAAGGTGGATTTTCTTTCCGCGATATTGCAAAAAGACTTCGCAGGAATGTATCACAACGAACTGTTAGAAGTCGGTTACTTCAAGGACAGCTCCGAGCCAGGCGCGATGTAGCGTGTATTCTCTAAATCGAAGCCATTTCCGCTTGTGACGCCAGTGGTGTCAAACCAAAGTTCATTGGAGAACGGAGTGGAGATTTGTGGTGATTTCTAATGAAAGCAGGTTCTACCTTGTGCCAGTGATAGTCATGTGTTGGCCAGGGCAGGAGAACGCCTGTAACCAAACTATCTGCTGCCAAGAAACACTAGACCTATACCTGGTGTCATGGTCTGTGGAGCAATTCCTTATGACAACAGGAGCACTCTCGGGGTTATCCCTAACACACTAATTGAAAATTTGTACATCAGTCTGGTAATATTACCGCCATTCATGAACAGCATTCCAGGAGTTTTCTATAATAGGTTATGTTTGCCCTCACACAACTGTTGTAACGCAACGGACTCTATAGTGTTGATATGTTACCTTGGCCGAGATCATTAGATCTGTCTCCAACTGAGCACCTATGGGATATCATTGGACGACAACTCCAGCATTAGTCTCAACCAGCACTGACCGACTCAGTGTTGAAACAACTACAGCAAGCATGGAGCTCTATACCGCAAAGGGACTTTTGGCAAATCTATGACGAAATACGCACATCTTGCCGACTTATATTCAAAATCCTGGAGGCTATTCTAGCTATTAATGTAAAGCATTTCACATTTGAAATGCATTTTCTTGAGTGAAAATTAACCTGTGATCTTGAAAATTTAATCAAACTTAAACATGTTAACTAGACAATCGCACTGCCAAAATTTCATTACTCAACGATAATTTAGTAGTTAAATGAGCTGTATATTTTCTTCTTTTTTAATCTTTCATCTCCAAAATAAATTGTCACATCCTAAAAATTAAGCTTTTAGTGCAGCTCCAATACATTTGTGAACGCTTGGGAGTTTTAAAATGCTACATTATATTCTTGGTATCTATAAGAATATATCATCATAATGTGAATATTATGTTTTGCAGCCTCTTTTTCCCAATATTTTTTCTAAGAAATACAAAAAATTGGTATAATTCTAAAGTCGGTTCAAGAAGTTAGAATAACATGCCAACAAATAATATAATTCATTTAAACGAAAAACATTATAAATAGTGAATATTTTGTGCCATTTCCATCGGCCTTAATATCGCTTACACGATAAGACATACTATCTACAAATTACTTACAGTTACTTTTTATGATAGTTTCCCAAACTGAATTCATGATTTCCCAGTGTTCATTTGTACCTTTAGGAGATAAATCTTGAAGGGCTTCTTAATTGATCTCACGTGTACTCCTTGGGATTTAAATCGCGTGAATGGATCGACCAAGGATGTAGTTTTATGTTGTTATTCTTCAGCTATGCAATGGAGATACTTAGCGTACGATAAGTTGTAGATTCTTGTTGGAAGATAAAGTCATCATCAAATTTCGATGATAGAATCATAAAAATTATCAAGTGCATCATGTATACTTTGGAAAGTATCCTTTCTGTGAAAATACATAGTTTCTCTAAGCTCACATACATTCTAAAACTCATAACAGAGATTTCAGAGGAGTTAAGCTTTTCCGAGCATTTAAAGTAATCTAAAGTAATCTATAGTAAAAGCTCTTCTTACAACTTTAAACACGGATGTCTTGATGATCATGGGAAACACAAAAGTTCTGTAACAGTTCCATCCGCGAATCTTTCACAAATTATCTTGGTAAATTATTTTTTTAATTGTGAGTTCAGTTGAAAAACTTACCCGGGACCGGGTATGAGATTTAGCCAAATAAGTACTTCTATTTAAAAGTTGAGTAGAAGACGATGGTCGATGGTTGAAAGTTGAGATTGAATTGGTAGTAAGATTACTGCCTGAGGTCGTATAATTAAGCAAGATATCTAAAGAGAATTCAAGCGTAACAGTGCCCCAGTATTCAGTATGTACTTTTATTTATACGTTAGTTGAACTAATCCTATGCGAATGTTCTTCTAAGTTTGATATTGGAGTGTATTCCTTCCCTGTAATTGTGTTGGTTGATTAAGTGGAAGTAGTAATAAAAATGGGTTAAAGTTTGTATGGTTGATCTTTGTTTGAAACCCCAAACACTAGCGTCCTACGGGGCAATACAGATCGATTCATTAAAAAGTTCTACAGATCATTCATTAAAATATTCTTGTCCTCAATATTCCGTTGTAATCTGTCCCAGCACCACAACATGTTTGTGGATAATTTGCAGTGTTTTATCTCGATCACACGTCGTTGAAAACTAATTTTAGAGGGCCGTCGCAATATCGTCCTTGCTCAAATCACTTTCTTCATCTTTCTTCTTTTCTCCTGATGTAGTGTTTCTTCAAGATGCATTTCAGTATTCTGTCTTGTTTTAGTATATTTATTCGCTTACGACGACTGTGTTAAAATGATTATTTTCAAAATTTTGATTTTCAGAATGATCTTTTAAAAAATTTTTTATAGAGCTCTTCAGGGTCAATTCTTATTTCAGATATTCTTTTCATTGCTTAGGGTCACAATATCTGTCTCCTTAGAGCCGGATATATGTCCCGTATGGCTCACTTTTAATTCCCAACAAAATTAACATAAATGGCATTAATGCAAATTTTGTCTCATCAATATTGAACAATGAATCGCAAAATTTTACAAATATTCTAAAAATCTGGGTCCATCTTAGGGAGATATTTAATAAATTCAATGTTTCAATATAACCTTTATTAAATATTTCGACCAATGAGAATAATGCGTTCTATATGTGTAAGAATTATTGAACTATTGAGAACCGATTATAATGTGTCTGCTCTTTTTTTGTTTTTTTTTTTCCAGATATAATTTTTTTAAAAACATTAAATATTTTTTTTGGCTATTCTAATATTTTGAAGGAGTTGTATTATAATGTTGACATTATATATATTCATTTAACATTTTTATTTATTTGAACTGCGTATTAAATAAAAAAAATATTCTACGGAATTCTTTTGCACATCTGTTTTTGTATCGATAAGCAATTCATTAAATCACATTGTTTTGAATGAAAATGGTTTTTCTCTCGTATCTGATTCACAGTTCCATAATAAATGTTGAAGTTTCGACATTACTAAAACAGAAGAAATACTTAAGAGTACAGAGTAAAATATTTCCCGAAACAATTCTAACGGGTTCTATTCGGGCTAATACTATAATCTTCTTGGGAAAAATACTCTTTTTAACTGTGATTTTAGTTTAACAATCGTTTTCCGTAGAGAGTACTTGATTTATGCAAAGGCAAACTCTATTAAGTGCCATTCGTTGAATTGGCGAGTTTTAATGGTTAAGAAAGTATCGTAAGCTTAAATTCAAGTGTTGGTGACTGGTGGCCGTGCATTGTAAGATGAATACTGGAAGAATCCACGGGAATAGGGGAGGCATCCAACTTACAGCTGAGCGAGCTAGCAGGTTGAAATCTGGATCATACAGGAGATTAGAAAGATAAGAGCCTTTCATAATTTGATTACTTAATTTCGATTCAAGCTTTTTTATTGCTCCTCGGGTTTAGTTATTAAAGTGCATCCTCAAAGTGTTAAAAGAATAAAATTACAGTCGGACCTCTATATAACAAAGTCGCTAAATCCCAGAAAAAAGTTCGTTACATGGAAAATTCATTACATAGAGGTTCATCTTTAATATACTTTATAAACCACACAAAACATTTTTAAAAAATAAATTCCTAAGCGCTATGTATTAAAAAAAGTAAATATTCGTACTTTTTTTTAAATGAGTATATGTTATATATATATATATATATATATATATATCTTACCCATAAAAAGAAAAGAAAGATAGAAAAACTACTAGGAAAACAAGAAAAAAGAATCTTGAAGAATGCACAGTACTTAAAATATTAGAAAATATTTTCGTATTAAAACCAATCGATTTGAAGTACATTTTCTAATTTGTTGTTGTTGTTGTTGCTCATGCCACCTCTCTGACGTAGTCAGATCGAGGCCCAGGAAATTCATCGTGGCAAGAGGCTAGAAGTACGCCTGTCGTTAGCCTTGGCCTTGAGCACCATACAGGTGACAGTACGAATTCACTCGGCGAAATTCCCCGAAGGGATGATAGATGGCGACACCACCTATCTCAACCTTCATAATTTAGGCATGGAACTGAATGGGAGGGAAATATTCTTCAGTCCCCCTGCACTCGTATTTCAGCCCACAAAACTTTCAGACTCACTGATTTAAAGAGCACGTACTCCGTGTGTACTCGGAGGGTATTTGGTTGGCATCGAAGTCAGGCCTTCCTGTCTGGAGTCCGATGTTCTAGCCACTTGGCTACCCACGGCCCTTTTCTAATCTAAAACGTACAAGTAATATCAAACATACATTACTTTATAACTAGAACACGGACAACTCCCCTAATGGTGAAAGGGGATATAGAAGATGTTTCTAGTGACCTGGATAATGGGGGATAAAGGTTGCACTTCTTCAAAACTCTATTGCTTTCTGAGAGTTAATATCTAATAAAACCAGCTCAAGATTTATGACCACCATAAAATATGTTAAAGAGAGAACAACGTGAAATGTTCAGAAACACTTTAAAAATAGGGAGAAAAAAATTGAATCGCAAAAGAAAAAGTTCTTCATATAGAAAATGCACTTCGCTATAGAGAAGTTATTTTACGAAGAAAATCGTAAATTGTTCAAGATTCCAGGAAAAAGTTCTCTATATAGAAAAATTAGCATTATAGAGGTTCGTCATATGGAGGTTCGACTGTACTTTTTCTGAGATAACGTCTGCTCGAACTCTATCACACCCGTGACCTTCAGGTCACGACACAAGTTACGATTAAAAAAATTTCTTTGATAATAAAGTAAAGTTACTTCTACTCAAGATATTTTGAGAGAAACGAACTTTCTGTGTTTGAGCGTATGTTAATTAACACTTAAAAAAACGCATGGATTCCGAAATTTCGCTTCAAAAAATTGTTTCGGCTGCTATTAGATAAATGTAGATCAATATAACAATATGTGAGTATTATTTAATGAAATTGATAAATTTTTCTTTCCGCTTGGAAAACGGAACAAAAATTTTACCGAAATTTGAGAATATATTTCATTCGGAACCATTGTCTGATTTCTTCCAGTAACTGACTCCCAGATCTGAATCCTTTTTCTTATTTTCCGTAAGGCGAAACCGATAACAGAAAGTTTAACTAGTTCAACAATGCGGGATTGAATAAAAAACAGTTGAGAGGATCGATGGATTCTCTAAAGAATCACACAAATTTTGAAAAATATTTGTGCTCTCATTTCAGATTAACTGCCGATTTGTATGCAAGATATAAGGGTCTTGTATTGTATTAATTAATATGCTTTAAACGTATAGAAAAAGTATGTAATGAGCAACATATATTTTGTTAGGGTCCTCCATATCATGTTGATTTAGTATATTCTATTTGATTCACTTTAATTTTAATGAAATTAAATGCAGTTACACAGTTTTCTTAAAATTTAGTTTGTTCTTTTTAAAGTAAGAGTAATCAACCTGAAATTAATACATGAACCCAAAACAATTTAGATTTTCTTCTTTGAAAAAATAGTATATAGGGTATGGAGTAATATATCGATAATTTATTAGTAATACTCTATACTCAATTATAAAACTTTTAATTAATGAAAAATTAATCTCACACAGGCGTTCACCACTATGGCAACATGAACTGACTGGAAGTACAGCAGTAAAACACTAGAAATAATTGTAGATCACAGCTTCGCAAGTAGAACCCATTAGTTCATGTAAATTTGACACTGAGCTTTATTTTTATCTAATTTAGAAAGTTTCAAAGTTCAATAAAGTGAGATGCCTCGTAAAAGAAGCAAATAATTACATTTTTTTTTTAATAAATTAATATATTTTTAATGTTGATGGTTTGAGACATAAAAAAATAAGCTACAGCTTGAAGTGAATAGAATAATCAACAACTTTGTAGAAGGGAAAAAATAATACAATTGACAACAAAGCACCTCAAAATTTGAAAAGTTACCTGGCAATAAATTCTCTCATTTTAATATTAAATCCCCTTAAGCAATAGTAGTGCCTGACAATAATTACCAATATAAAAAGTGTGTGACACACATAATATCAATAAGTTATCTCGAATATATATACTTTCAAGAAAGACATTATAGTAAATTAAATGCTAGAAAATATAATTAGCTTCATTTTTTGTGTATTTGAATAAATAAATTTAGGAATAAAGGGATTGATTATTACCTCGTAGAAGCAGAATCGACCTAAAAACACAACTAAAGCGCACGCGTGTGTGTGTGTGTGTGTGTGTGTGTGTGCGTGTGTGTGTGTGTGTGTGTGTGTGTGTGTGTGTGTGTGTGTGTGTGTGTGTGTGTGTGTGTGTGTGTGTGTGTGTGTGTGTGTGTGTGTGTGTGTGTGTGTGTGTGTGTGTGTGTGTGTGTGTGGACAATATATAATACAAAGATATTCTCAGAAAAGATGGATGAGACATCTAAATTTTATTCGATCTAAAACACTTAAGCATAATTAATATACAGCACAACTATCGTATTTTAAGACATTCAATCAGTTGAAATAGTGACTATTTCTATTTCATGACATCAAGAGTAATGATGTCTAGAAAAATTCTAAATTTTGCTACTTACAATTGGAGTGAGTCAGGATTGAAATATACTAATAGATTTTGTACTTGATAATAAGAAAATACACCCATTTCCTATTAACGCTTGTTGTTTAAAACTAAAATTGTTCTTTAAACCTTAATTTTTTTTAAAAAAATTTTTATTATAAGAAACATCAAAGCATAGCAAATTCTAGCATGAAGCTCTCTTATAAGAATTTGTATTAATGAAAAAACAAAGCTAGAGAATTGTTTCAAGGATAATTAGGATAATTTTCAAATTCTGAATAAACACCGGTACATGCGGGTAACAGCGAAACGTATACAAGCTATTTTTCTAATCCATTCGACGCAAGTGTTATAAGGTCACTAGGACAAGGACAATCAATTCTTTTAATTAGTAGTTAATCGATTTCATTCCAAAAATAGCTCATTTTATGTTTATTACTAGAAGTATGTGCTAAAAATAGGCAAAGAAGAATAAACATATGAAAAATAAACTTTTCTTTTTAAAACCAATATTCTTTTTTTATTCCACGTATTATTGTACTCCTTCAAACGCATCCTTTTCCTTTTTTAACCCTCCAAGCGGTCTGCACGTAAAATTCCGCCATTCCAGAGATGCTTTTTCTGCCTTCAAGCAAGATTCCAAAATGCGGCCGAGCCGCATTCTTAAAAATACGGCTCAACCGCTTTTGAGAACCCCACCTGAAAGCAAAAAAAATATGTGAGGTGCATTTTTGAAGCATCTCCAGAATGGCAAGTCTTTAAGTGCAGACCGCTTAGAGGGTTAAACAAAAATTTGTGTAAATGTACCACAAGTTAAAATACCGTATTTACACTAACCTAAACCGCACTAGTTTTCCACTGTTCACTGAAAAGCAGGTGAGGCTTAGAATCGATGACAAAAATATTCTTTTTTTGGCTTAATTCAGATTCCGTTTCTTTCAAAAAGAAAAATGCAACTATTCATTCGGGGCACTTGCATCAATGACTTATCACATTTCGCAGTTTATCTTTAATATCCAATCTATCCTAAATTTCGTTATCCGTTTATTTATTTATTTTTTTGTATTCGCTTTTTTTTTAAAATCTCCTAAACATAACAGATATTGATAATGACATCCAGACGAGTTCACAACGACACAAGTAGGAAAAGAAAGGTGATTTTATATCCAGAAGAAAACGGAAATAGAGTAACATCCAGGAAATTTGATACGGATGAAACAAATATACGTCGATGGCGTAAGCAACGTGGTATGAATTTTGCTTGTAAATCTTCAACGAAGTTGTTCACTGGATGAAAAAAAGTATTGGATGGCAAGGAGGACGACACCGTGTGGAAAAATGACATCTGTGACAAAGGGAGTGACGAATCAATTTCCGAACATATGATATTGACGGTTAGAACAATTAATTCTATCGTATGTATTTAAAAGATTTTAATACTAAGGAAATAATTTAATTGTTCACTTCTTTTTAGTTCTCATTTATTTTTTTAAATTTCTGAAGTATCGGTTATCGATAGACCTTTTTCACTATTTTTCTTTTTATTATTACTTTTTCACAAAAAACGTGTGGAGAATTTAGAGGGCGGTTAAGAATCGATGAGAACATTTTTTCGCAGAAACATGTTGAGAATTTGAGGTGTGGCTTAAAATCGAAGGCGACTCAGATTCGAAATAGGTAAATACGGTAATCGAATTTTTTAATTTACTATATAATTAAACTCTTGAACGCAGGTGACAGAAGATAATAAAAGAAAGGGTATTAAAACTTCATACGGATATACCTTAAAATACTCTAATTTTATTTTATGTTAAACCGAGCCTCATATAAGTTCCATTTGTAATTTGGAATTTCTTAACTTTTTGTGAGATTATTTTGTTTATACTTTAAGAAAAATACTAGCTTTTCATTTACATTTTAATTCTGAAGGAAAGCTGGGAAACCGTAATTCAAATAACCTGCATGTTTTGATTTATATTAATGTGATTTTCCTCGTACTCTGGAATTATAATATTTGTAAAAATTAAAGCCAGACTGCATTAGTTTATATTAAATAGATGCATATTTCAAATTTATCATAGTTGAATAGTAAAGCTCCTAACTTTTTCATTTTTTATTTAATTCGAGCCTTCAAAGAGAGGAAAAATAATGATGGAAAATTTTACTTTTCATTAATTAAATAATGCACTTCAAAAGATTTTAGGCATTTCGAAATCTTTGTAGAATCTTAATTTTTAAGCTTGAAACGTGTGTTACATAAATATCCATCATATTTAGTATAACTTCGCTCAAAAAATTGGAAAACTTGGCTAGAAATAAAAATAATTGAACCCCACTTTTTGATAAGATTAAAATCAGTTCTCAGTCAGCAATGTTTAGAATTCTGCAGCATCCTTCTGTTTATATTTCAAAATCTTAATAATATTTGTATCCTTTAAACATTCAAGTCTTGTAGAAATTATTAAAAGTTATAAGCGCAAAGAAAGAGAAACAAAAGAGAGGAAAGTCAGTGAACTTCAATAAGATAAATAACAAAAATAAAGTAGTTTATTACAAAGCAATGTGTATTCCTTGAGTTCCTTTCATATTCATGAAAACATATTCGTGCAGCATGTGAGATATATGCTTACTCACCACTGTAGTTAATATTATTTACTTAACATGCATTAGAGATAAAATTTTCTTTACTTCTACTTAAATATAGGCCAGCGTCTCAACCTTTTTTGTTGTAGTACACTTTTAACAATTTCAAAATTTGGCGCACACTAAAAATAAAATAAATTTAAAAGAGAATTTTACTTATATATTATTTACTAAGTAAAATAGCTTAGGAAAATAATTATCAATGTCGAATGAGGGAGTGAGTGAATATTAACGTCGCACTTTTAAGCTACATGAGGGCTTTTTGTGACGGACCTGGTAATTTTGAACAACGGTTAAGTGACGAGAACGTCACCTGAGCTGGCACTCCCCTATCCTAACTACCACACCAACGGGGGGACATTTAAACTGTCGACAGATTTAATGTGTATCTCTCCATTACATGCCGGGTCTTCAGTGGTACTGGGCTTTAATTCTGGACACGCCAGCCAAGATCTGATGTCTTGACCATTAGGCTACCGCGGCCACCAATGTTGAATGAAGTAAAACGTACAGCAAAGACTAGAAAATATTTATTGAATAAATAATTACACATACAATTCAAGAAAATACATTTAATGTGAAATTTGAGGCTTGATTTTTGATAATTTCGGTTATGTTTGGTCGTAATATGATAATACCATTCTCATTTTGTCACCTACACTTAAAAGACTCGATCTTATATATATATATATATATATATATATATATATATATATATATATATATATATATATATATATATATTATACATATGTTAATTTAAAAAATCTTAATTCACACAAATAAGATGCAGAAAATTATAACGATATTTTTAAAGCGTTTTCGGCTATTATGAGATAATAGCCTCTAATTTTAATCCAAAAAGAATCAATTGACACTTCTGAATGTATTAAAATTAATTCTCGATTATTACACAAAGCAAAATTAGTTTTTCCTCTTCATTCAAAGTTAATTCATACACAGAATTATTACGAACAACAAATGGATTACGAAACCCATCAACTTTTTTTATATCTAAATTTGGGTAATAATGAATAACTTACTCTCCTCTAGTGTTGTCAAGTGATCAATAACAGTTTTATAAATGGTGTACTTCTATAAAAGAAAAAAAAGGACGAATTATTCAGTTCCAGAATTTTTTTTCTCACAGTATAATCAATAATTTTAGAACGTTTTGGTGTCACACACACAGAGTGGTGGAAAATCACCGATATAGATGCACCTCTTTACTTTGATTAAAGGGGGGGGACATTAGCAGGTTTAAAAAATTCAATTTTTTATTGCAGAAATCTTTAAACAACTCTTCAAAAAAAACGCTATAAATTTAAAGCGAAATTCGCATTCGTTTTGTTTTTTTGATCTAGAACCAGTGAACTCTACCTACTCCATTACCCCGACACAGAAGGAAATTTCCTTATAAAGATTTATCAAAGGGGTGATTTAATAGAGAGTTTTTGGTGGGGGCCCCCACAAAAAACAAATGAAAGAATTCCCCTATTTGGCGTTGCTCTTAAACACTTGCACTCCGGACTAAAACCGTTTATATCTATTTTGGCGGGGTTTATTCAATGAAGGAAATTTTTCCCTTCTGAGGATTATGAACGAGGCAGGCATATCTTCAATTATGCCGAACAAATGGATAACCAGCGTGTGAGCCGGCAGAATCGACATAGCTCATTGGAATCGAAGAAAGGTCACAGAGCACTGCTGTAAGCACAAAATGAAGTCTCTGAGGAAGAAGGACTTCTGTATGGTGCTGGAATCGCCGATTAATTGGTAAACATTTTATATGATGTTAACTTCCTTGAATTTCTAGTTTCTGAGAATTTATTTTTCAATCGCGTTCATCTCGAAATGATTTTTTTGGGATTTACGTGCAGTCTAATTCAAAAAGAATAAATCCGATCATTATGAAAATTAATAGCATGATTTTTTATAAAATTATAAATTATGTTGTGAGATTATGTCATGATTTTAAGGGTATTTTTCTTTGCATTATTAGAGGGAAAAAATTGGGGAAATCAAAGTAAATTTTTCCAACACCTGCAAAATTTTATTTTTCATTATTTTCTCACCTGCATTAAGATTTATATTCCTAGAAAATAAGTTGTTAATATAAAATCAAAACCGTTTTGATTTCAGATGAAAATCGGAATGGCTACACTGCACGCAATTGGAGAACTATACTAACAACCTTCAGTGGGCATCACAGCATTATGCTGTTATTATTGGCTGAAGTGTTTTGAAAAAATTCACAAAATCTTATCAAAATATAAATGATATGATGTCATAATGTATTTGGATTTTTAATTAATTCTTCCCACCCGCAAAAAAATTAAAAATCAGTTAAACGTCTTCTTAATGGGTTTAAAAGAAAAAAAGTTCAGTTTCCATGACTTAACTCCTTTTCCAATAATTTTAAAAAAATATCAACTAATTAAAGTAAAATAAACATTTTTCAAAAAATTCCAATATTTTTTTCTTGAAAAAAAAGAAACTTGATAACAATATAAATATAAGAATGACTTCTAATTAAATTGATCTTTCAATAAAATTAATAATTAGTCTTATAAATTTTTATCAGATGCATAGTTGTAACTGTGCTCATAATTTTTTAATCAGTATATACTTTTTTTTATTTAATTGAAAATAAATTTAAATAAGATGACGTAAATTTTTTCCTCTTAAAGTTTTGGTTTCAAAATAATAGTTTTGCAAAAAAGGTGGCATATATAATTTCCAAACTCTAATTAGAAACTGCGATGATTTTAAAATAACTGCTTTTTTATAAAGAAAGGGAGTATATATCATTTTTTTTCAAACTGTAATGAGAAACGGCGGACACAATTAGTTATTTTTTACAAGTACTTTTCAGATTAGTTATTTGGCACTTTTAATTATGTTTGTTCGATTTTTTTCTTCCCTGGTTTTATTAGAAGTTAACCACAAATGTTAAAATACTCCCTTTAGCTTTTTTCTCAATGAATATTTAAAAGGCAGAACGTCTTTGCAATTGATGAATGCACAGCTTTAATTGACAGCCTTTTAGGTTTTTCTAAGGAACGCTATAATTATTCATACAATATTTTTCAGAAATTCGTTAAATGTCTGCATGAATTAATTCTTTAAAATTAAAGAAAAGTAATTATTGGAACTAGTTAAACTGTTTGCTTTATAGTTGTATAAATTCAAATGCATTGTTTTAAACGAGTGATGGTGTGGTTTTAATCAACTGTTATATAGTTTTAATGTTGTTTTTAAATTAGTAAAGAGCTTATTAAATATGAAGTATTCTAATCTGCAATAAGTTATTAATAATAAGTTTAATTCCCCCAGATTTTTAAATTAATATAATTACCAACCGTTTACAATTCGGATTGAAATTATGGCTTCACTATTTTTTAACTACGAATATTTTATTCTAATACAGCTATAGCAAAATTTAAAGAAGAATTATCTCAAAATTCTGTTTCACACTTTCATTTTCAGCTTATAAATGAGTTTTGTTTCTTGGGTAAATTGTTTTATTCTCATCTAAAATCAAAAAATTATGGGTAACTTAATATCAGTTTCTCTAAACAATCAGAATTTTTTGCACTATAGCTTCAGTTATTTTTTCCCAATTTTAAAATCCTTTTGTTTCCGATATGGATTCGAATATCTACAAGACAATTTCCGGACACACTGAAAAACAATTTTTTTGTAAAAGTAGAATAGATTGTGCTGATATTGCAGTATTTTAACTTTTAAAAGAGTATTTCATAAAAAT
Organism: Trichonephila inaurata madagascariensis; assembly: GCA_019973955.1. NCBI lineage: Eukaryota > Metazoa > Arthropoda > Arachnida > Araneae > Nephilidae > Trichonephila > Trichonephila inaurata. Next base: position 13,902 of record BMAV01004221.1, read on the forward strand.
AAATGATTCAGGGAACTGCTTCAATTTTTTTCATAGCAGAATTTAATGTTTTTTGAAACGATTACTTGATACTTATAAGGAAGCCTTTACAAGTGGAGTTTTAAAAATAACGTTAAAAAATGAATTACTAATTTTCCAATTTTTAAGGAAATCAAGTAACATTTTCAAATTATGATATTAAATAAAAATTTAAGTATGTTTTTACAGGAGCATCAAAAGTATGGTTCCTTTTCAATTTCAAATAAAATTCAAATTTCTCTTTTTCTTGTATTTTTCTCCAAAACTAGAATTTTTATAAATTTAGAAAAAAAAAGAAAGCATGTTAGTTAAAAAAAAGGTAGTATTTTATTATTTTAAAATTGTGTTGCACTTGTTATAATAATTATTTCAGTAATTAAATGTAGAGATATTTTATTTCAGCTAAACGAAAATTATTTTATTTAAATGGTATAAAATAAAAATGGTCTTTATTTTTTCGTTGATGATGAACAATACAGTTAAAGTTAAAAATGAAATAAAATAAAAGTTATGGTATATATATTAAAAATAACATGTAAGAAAACCCAAAAATTGATTTTAAAAATAATTGCTTATACATACAACTTAACAAAACAGAGATTCTCAAATAAATATATAATTTTACTGAGAGTATAAGAATTTGAAAATAAGAACATTATTTCATTCAATATATAAAAAATATGAAATTCTAGACTTACCTTCAAAAAACTTTATTTCTTGAAGTGATAAGTGAAATAAATAGAGCAATTGCAGGAAAATGTAAAACCTGCCAGATACCATATTGTTTATTTAATAACACTGATAAATCCAAAAGTTCTTTTTAAAGGTTTCGTGTATCAGGGTACCCTTATGGGCTTACACAAAATTTCTCCACTCTTTCGTTTGAAATTATTTTTTAATGAGGACAAGTTCGGAGAAAAACGAGGCAAAGCAATTCGGAAAAAAGTAGGAAAAAACACCTTAAAATAAATATATTGTTTACTCACTTTACAAAGTATTTTACATTTTATATCATACACACGAATTTGTTATTTTGCGTTTAATTTTTTATAATTCTTTTGTTTAACATTTAATGTTCATATAGATAAATCATTTTTGAGTTCTTATTGGTTTCACAACTTTAGAACTTAAACTACACATTTGAATAATGTACCAATGATTTATAAATAAAACAATATTTAAGTTTTTAAAAAGTACAGACAATGGAGCCCTTTCACATTTTAATTCCAAATACAACATGCTAAAAGCTATTGAATTTATTTTAACATAAAATATATGAACTATGTCTGAAGACATATTCGACTTTTGATTTTCATTTTTTTGTAAAATTTTTTAAAAAAAATATATATATATATATATATATATATATATATAATATTTAATCTTTTTCCAGAAATAATATGAAATTTTTTTGAATGTTTACTTCGTTTACATTTACTTGCAAAAGAGCAAGGGTTTATCAAACCTTATTGCATCAAAATTGGTTAAAATTCAAATAGCAAATTGCTTTACAACAAAAATTATCTTTCTATAAAAATATGCAGTTTCCATTTAAGTAGAAAAACATTCATTGAATACTGAATTTTCCGTTTTCGTTGAAACCTTAGCCTTAAATAGATTTTTTTTCTCGTTATTACAATGCAAAGTTTTTAAACCAAAAAGTAATAAAAAAAGCAAAAATTAAAAAACAAATAAAACAGTAAACTTTTTTAAAAGCTTTTCTCTCGCCTCTACTTTCAACTTACTGATTTTCTATAAACCCTCCTGAACAGTTTTTGAAAACAATTCCTAATATAACTTTTAATTTGGTAAAGATTACAATGCATTTGTCTTTAACGCTATATATCCGGGGTATTGGTTTTGTTTACTATTATTGAGCAATTGGAAACTTCAAATTTAAAAAACATTAAAATTCGGAAAAAAATGTTATCATTAAAGGGGGAATTTTGTATGAGAAAAATTTTAAATTGTTGGGAAAATTTTTTTTAATTTCTAAGAATTTTACACAAATTGAAGAGAAAGAAATAGTATTACTTTCTTAATAAATAATTAATGATATTATATTAATGATCTTTAATATTGGTATATTGGTGAAATATATTAATAGCCGTAATAGTATGCTTAATTATAATATTTTTATACGAATCGCTTCTACAAAATAAAATTGTTTATGTGGACATAATTTCAAACAACTGAAATTTCATATATAAATACATCTTTAATTTAAAAATCTTTAAGTTAAAAAGACCTGTTTAAATGGCTGTACACACACACATATATACATTTTGGTGGGGGCAAAACAAAGAAACCAATGAAAAAAATTTGCAAAATGGGAATTGCAGAAAGGGGGGCCCGGAGATCAGTACAGTGAACACGTAAGTCTGAAAACGTCATGAAATGCAAATATCGGGAACAAAACGCCAGAAGCGACGTGAGGTACACAAAACGCGTGATGTCGGGCGCGCTGCTCAACAGTAGAATAAAATGAAGGACGGAGACGCAGTTCAACATATTCGCTGCAAGTGCCAGTGAGACAGTTTGTGAAATATGGCTAGAAGAAATCACCTGGACGACTTCACACGTAGAAGAATGATCGGAAAGCTGGAGAAGGAGCGTACTGTCACCAGTGTACTTGCAGAGTTCGGAATCAACAAAAGTGTCGTGTCGCGCGCTTGGAAAGCGTTCCAAACCACAGGTACATCTGTTAGAAAGGTTGGTGTGGCCGCCCGAGGACGACAACTGCAGGGGATGACCGATATATCATCCTGTAGGCGAAAAAGGTTCAACAGCAGTCAGCAAGCGCCATTGCTCAGAAACTCTGTACAGCAACGGGTCGACAAGTGTCGCGGTTTACTGTGGCCAGACTCCTTCACAAAGAGGGCCTGTTCACCAGCCGTCCTGAACGCTGCCTCCCGTTGAAAGATGGCCACCGAAGCCACCGTTTACAGTGGGACAGAAACGAAAAACTAGACAACTGATCAATGCAGTCGTGTCTCTTTACGGATGAGAGTCAGGTTCGTGAAGCGATTCTCAACGCGTTTGATTTAGAGAGATCGGGACCCGGTTTTATCCTAAGAACATCATGAAAGACATCGTTACGGTGGTCCTGGAGTTCTTGTCTGGGTTGGCATTTTGCTGAACGGCGGAACGGGAGCTTCCCATTTTCGACAGGGGGTCTGTAACCGGGGATCCTATTGTGAGGGACTTCTTCCCCATCTGCATTTTTTCCGAGGTGCCATTGGCCCAAAACTTCTTTTTTATGGATGACAATGCACTGCCACATCGATTTCTCTTGCTGTTGAGGAGCTGCTGGAAGTGAAGATATCACACGAATGGATTGGCCAGCGTGTCCCGATTTAAATCCCATCGAACATGTGTGGGGAAAGCTTTGGGGACGTATTGCCACACGCCCTTACATCATCGAAGCAACCAACAACTCAAACAGATGTTGATTGAGGAAAGGGCACTCCTACCTCAGAAATGTTTGCACCAGCTGGTTCTGAGTTCGCGGAACATTCCAAAGCAACCATTGTAGGTAAGGGAAGGGGGATATAACATATTAAGGGAAAATCTGCTTGTTGTTCTTCCTGTTGACGACAATCGAGTCACGATGCTATGCGTTCAATAAAGTTTTTTTTTTATTCCATACCGTATGCGTTGTATTCCTTTTTCAGCGCCGATGCTTTCGTCATCCTTTGCGTACATATTACTCTCCTTCATTTCAGAATTTCATGTCTCTCAGATGATTTTTCGTGAAGTTTGGCAATAAACCCACCTGTTGCTTAAGTTTTGCACACTAGTGTATATGTATTATACCAAGGAAAAAATATTCTAAATGCAATTAAACAAAATTCTCAAGATTATTTTTACAATAATGGGATTAATATAATATCTAATCAAAGAAAAACTAGAGGGAGTAGAGAGAGAGAGAGTAGAGGCAAAACAAAGTTCTTACGGATAGTATTATAGATATTTGTAATAGCTTTGATAACAATTTTAACATAAAACACATTAAATATTTTATGTTTGGACTCAATAAGACAGAATTATGTATTACAGAAGATGTACTAATTTCACATAAAATTAAAGATTGCCATGCTTTGCATATTATAAAGGACATTCACACAAATTTTAGAAACATAAACATAACATAAAAGTTAATGTAAATAAGGATTATCAAATAGAATATTATACACTTTTATATATGAATAAATCATATAATATTAATTTTTCTGACATTTTTTAAAAAACACATGTCATCTTTCCCAATACAAAATATTACTATTAAAAAAACTTTTAAATACAATAAAAAATAGGTAGATCAATTTTTAACTATAATGTGCCTATAAAGCAAGATAACTTAACATGTAAATGTAATGAATTTCAAGATAGATTTTCATAGATACACATCACAAGCAGGTGGTTACTGGTGACCTCAATATTGCAAAAGACAATAATCTTAGAAACATAATGAATGAAGGTACTGGTTTTAGATTAATGATTTCGAAAAGTAATAAAATTATAAAAAATCAGTTATATCATGATATTGAGCGATTTATATACAAAATAGCTATTAAATATAGTATGCCTATAGAGACATTCACAGAATTTAAAGGTAATATTTCACAGCAGGTAATAAATATAATTTTTGGTCAGATAATAAAATCTTTTTAATAATTTTAAAAAATGAGTTTAAAAAAATTACAAAAAATTTTATTATAGTTTATGTTGATAAAGTGCCAGGAAATTTTGCCTTCATATGTAAATACTATTAAAATTTAATGATCAACAATTATTTCGATAATAATACAGCTTTGATCAAGTCATCTGTTTCTGTTAGAGAAATAAATAATCGAATTTTGGCTTTTCATAAGCAATTAAGAATTAAAATTCATAATAATTTTAAATTTCCACATATATTTCTTACTCCCAAATTTCATAAAGACCCAGTCAAATTTAGGACAGTTGCAAATGGATTTAATACATATATCAGCAAAACAGGCAAAATTCTCCATGAAATATTACATGATACAGTAAATAATCTTAAATCCACAGCCATTCTTAAAAATAGTAAATCACTTTTGAACTAATGAAAGATAAAAACATTTATTCAGTCTATAGTTTAGATTTTGAAAATCTTTTTAACTCTATTAATATTGAGGATTTGATTAATAACTTGTAAATTTACATAAAAATAATTTATTTAATAATGTTAATTATGAAATATTTGGTTCACACTACTTAAGTTTGTACTTAAAGAGAACTATATATATCATAAGGATAACTATTATCTGCAGATTAAAGGTTTGCCAAAGGCTCTGCGAGCAACTGTCTTGCCAATTTATACTTACATTATTTTTTAAAGTAGTTACATTAATTATTCTAAATATTGTATTTATCGTTATATAGATGACATAATCATTTTTGGCAAACAAGCCAATTTTATAAATAACATTAATTTTTATCCACAATATCTTAATTTAATGCAGACAAATAGTAACAACAATGAAGCAAGTTTTCTTGACATACATATCAAATTAAAAGATAATTTAATAGTTTCTAATATTTATGATAAAAGAGAAGATTTTAATTTCAATATTATAAAAGTTCCTTATTTGTAGAGTAATGTACATGTTTCTATATTCAGAAATATTGTTATTAATTATGTACAATGTAACAAATTTCTGGTGTCAAAAAAATCAGAAATAATAAATAACTATAAACATTTTACTAAATATTGCTTAAATCAGAAATACCCAATTAATTTTATTAATAGTTATATGAATACAGCTATTAAAAATAATAAGGATTAAAAATTCTGAGATTGATAATAGTTTATTACTATAAACTTAAATATTTCATAGTTATTGTTATCTCCATATTCTAATATTAGATAAAATTACTTATTATTATTTTATTCATATTTACTCTTGTGTTACTAAAGTTATGATATAATTTATAACTCTTATTAATTTTTATTTCCATTCTTATTATACTTTTGTTAAGTGCTACATTTCAGCCATTCACACGACTTAAATCTACATTAAGGTCCAGAATCTGGCAATAACTTATTTATTGCACTCAGATTTAGCGCGGGCACTGCATATTTAAGTGCAATTTTTAAGTGTTACCTCTATCTTGTAATAAATTTATATATTCCTATCCATTATTTTCAATAGGTTTTTGCTCAGTATTATTTACATCAAGGGGAAGGTTGGCTGGCCAAAAAATATGTTCAACCCCACTTTCATATAAATTATTTTACATATTAGCTGTCCTAAGTCAGCGATGTTTATAATACTGCAGAATCCGTTTTATAATTTATAATCTCAGTCGCTCATATGTCCTTCATTGTGTGATTTTCTTACTGTCTATGTGTTTTTCGAATGTGATTGTTGAATGTTATATATATATATACATATATGTTATATAGAAAAAAATTAAATTTAATTAATTAAAATTAATTTAATGAAGCTAACTATTTAAAGAACTGCAGATACAGTCACGTTGGCTTCATTTTTAGTGACTTGGGTCAAAACGTAAGCAGATTGTTTTTTCTCACGTTTATATATAAAAACATTCAGTTGAACTGAAATTTTATGTACACGATTGTTTTCAATGACAATACAGTACTTTAATGATAATTAATAAAAATTATTTGCCACTTAATATTGTGGTTATGTCCTATGTATATACATATTTATATTAATTGTAAATATTTGATAAAAGTAACAAAAATAAAAAATTCCTTTATTGACCTAAGTTGGAAGTTTCTTTTATATTACTTGTTATTATTATTATTCTAATTAATTTATTTATTTTATTTATTAATTTTATTTATTATTTTGATTGCAATGCTTTTACAGGAGTACTTGAGTTCATGCGAAATACGACAAAAACAAAAATTTTACTTTTGTTGAACTGTGTAGTATGTACGAATTAAGTACTTTTTTCACGACATAGCTGTTTTGATAAAAATTTCATTACAAAAACTAAAATAATTAGAAATTTTCCTAACAATATTGGATACAAACAAAACGATGAATCCAGTTAACAAGTTTAAATTAACGACTGACACAAAAGGTGAAAAGTGCGTCAATCCAAGAAGTTAATAATGACGCCAATATTGCGTTAACAACACGTAAAACAAGAATGGTAAAGTGCTGTATATTTCTTTACTAAAATTATTTAAGTTTCTTTTTCTCGTTAACAAGCTTGTTAAGTGTTAAACATCTTGAATTTATGCCTTAACTCCAAGGATTTATTTTATATTAATACATTATATGAAAGTAATTTGTACACTGTCACACACTTTCAACAGGGAAACAGATTTCATTTTTCAGAGCACGTATTCATTTAAATAATCATGCTTTCGTAACTCTGAAGGCATTTTATTAAATTAGAATTGCAAAAGTCATCTTGAGAAAGTCTTCACTGGATGATTTCGTGCTCCTTTCCTTAATAATCTCCTAGAAATTTTTATTTTTTTCTCTGATGATTTGAATTCTTTCTGAGCACTTTTATAACACAAATGTAACACGTTACGCTTTAAAATACGATATTTTTTAATGTTATCTGAATCGAAACCTATGTTAGATTTTTATTATCATCAGAAAACCTAAAAAATTGATATATAAAGATCAACAATGACTTTAATTAAAATAAAATTTTCAGCACTTTTGATATAACACAAATGTAATCATAATTTCTCTTCGTGTCAAATCCAAAATAAGAGTGGTAAAAAGTAATTAAAATAAATGAACAAGCGCACACACACACAATCATCATTTTTTAAGTTTAAAAATATGCTACAGATTAATGCTACCTATGCTACAAATTAAAACTTGTATTTAAGATTTTTAATTAGCTATATTTAATGCATGTACATTCAAAAATATAATTTCAGGAATAATTTTATTTATTTTTCATACTTACTTCCTGTCAATGTAATTCATTTTCTTTTATTTATAAAATTTAAACAATGAAAGAAAAGTGAATAGTTTCTGTAATCTTTGGGCTACCCAATGATATTTTCTTATTTAAATTCTTTTGTGATTTTGAATGATAGTCGGAAGGAGTCATATAAATTATAAAATTAGAAGCATAATCAATACTCTTCGTTATAGAAATTTTGATTTAATTCTGAAAAGTAGGAAAAGAGTTCATTTAAACATTTTACCTGAGAAAAATAACGCATCAAGTGTAAGTAAAAAGATTACACCTAGTCATAAAATTTAATTGCAGTAGTTCATGCAAATGCTTGACTTAACTTCATTAGGGAGAATTGTTTAATACGGATGGGAGAAAGTATAAGGGCCAGGATTTATCAACTGAACTAAATTCGATATTATAACCCTAAAATATTTAGCTCAGTTTCTTACAAGTCTATTTATTTATATCTTAATTCTTAAAATTTATTTTAGTAGTAAAAATTATAATCCATGTATCTTTAAAATACTTATATATATTTATTTAATATAATATATCCCTTATGTAAGAACTGTCATTCTTTGCATTGTGTGTACTATTTCATATATGAGAAAAATTACCTTGTATTTAATAAAATTTTAGTCAAAGTTACATGAAAGTTTTTTATTCAACGAAACATATGCACAAAGTGACGTATAGCCTATGACAAATAATTATGTCATGACTATGATCAATTAATGTTAAACATTAGGTTTAAAAATAACACATTTTAGATGGTATCTTGTTACGCATTTCACAGAGTACAACCTATTAAAACATTATTTTATAATTTATTTTGATTCCTATCTCAAGTGTAAAATACGAGTCTATCGCTTTCACTCCAAATACTCCATTTTGTATGTTTCGGCTACTTTTGTAGGCTTCATGGACCTATTTATACAATTTTCAATTAAAAGTTTATACACAATAAAGTGGTAAACAATATATATATATATATATATATATATACAATAAATACACATTAAAGAGAGTAATTGGGATATTTAAAAAGCAACAGGATTAGAGTTGTCAATCACTAAATAAAGACCATTTGAAATTTATTTCTTTAGGATGATGAAAATGATAAAAAAAATTTTTAAGAAATAGATACAATTTTCAAATAAATTAATGATAAGCAAATCAATATCAGCTACGCATAAAAAATGTTTAATACATTATGATACCCTAAGGCTAGTGGTATCATCTCTTCCTCCACGCGACCTAGATTTGTAAGATTGACCACTCAAACCTTCCATAATGAATTTAGTTTATTATTATCTAAATTTGTATTAAGCAATGCAAGACAAGTCTTAGAGGAAAATGATCTGGAGTGATATGACGTAAATAACAATTCTTAGCAAATAGCGCATTATATCCTACTCACTATCTTTATGATAAATTAACCTCCGAATCTTTATCTATAGCCGATTTTCCTTAACTAACTTAATTCTATTCTTAAAGTTTAATATTCTATCGCTTACCGATATTCCACGGTGAACAGCTACCAATCTTTATATATTTTATATATTACTGTAATCCAACTTGATCCGGCTACTAGGCGAACTTCTGGCTTCGAACTGACTTCTATATGGCTCCTATAATAATTTGCGGCCTCCAGTTGACCACACTAAGACCTCATTAAGACTCTTTAAAACTTCCTAAGACTTCAACGCGAATGCTAAAACTCCAATATATATAATCATTCCTAATCTGCATATCGCGTTTTCTTCTTGAGTTGACTGGAATGAAATGCTATTCCGGCTCCAAAGATACCCCAAGAGGATTTAGTGAAAGGCGCAATAAAGCCCAGCCATAACATATAAAATCTATGTCTATTTTCAAACAAATATGTTCAAATGTCGGACACATGTATAAGTCCAAAATTGGTTTTGTTAATGAAGTTATACGCCGTTTTATATAGTAATTTATTGAACGAAAACAAAAAGAAATTTTTAAGAAATGAGTTTAATTCATAATTTAATCATTAAAACAATTATCATTTTGAAGTATGTTTTCATTTGTTTTAATGAACAACATCAATCTCTTTATTTTATCTCTCTCCCACTCTATCTCATACATTAGAAATATTAATAACAAAAGCAGCTCTGTTATTATTTATTATTGTGTGAGAGCTTATTTAAACCAAGTATTACTGAACGAGCTCAAATTTTCCATAAATTCTGCAAAAAACGGCCAAATAAACCTTGCTTAATTAATTTGCACTATATGTCTTTTAATAAATCATTTAAATATATGTAGCCCGATATGTGAAACTAGTAACGAATTAAAGATACAAGCTTTCATTGTCACCATTTATTTTGAAGATAATTGGGAGCATCCCCCTTTTTCGGTAATATAAAAAGCAGTCACCTGTAATATCGAAGAACGCGCATTTTCCCAAGGCCACGATTAAAATCATTCCAGAACTCGGTTACATGTACTTAAAGACAATAACTGAATAGTTGTTCTTTTCTTTCGGTAAGTTAAATTATCAAGATAGTGCATGAAGTCTTCCTTTTTCTTTGATCAAGATGATAATAACTATAGGATTTTTTACAGCAAATGATGAATAACATTATAAATGAAAGTTTCATTTTCATTTCTCAGTTCAATTAGTGGTCTGCAGTATTATAAGCAAAATAATTTTTTGTAAGGCAACCAATGCACAAAATTCCTAAGAGCATTTTTTTCCAGTCAAAGAAAATTTCTAACGAGAGACTTGCTTTACACTCTTCAATAACTTGTCTAAAATTATTTTATAACATACAATAATCCTCATTTAAATATACTAGGATTACACAACATTTTTTAAAGAAAGTTACTCTATGTTTTTGCTATATTTGAGGCGTGTTTTCTTACCCCTATTAATTAACTTGTCTAGATTATTTCAAAATAAATTATTTATGTTTTTTTTTCGAGTTATTTTATACAATATATAACGTAAAATCGCAATAAAATTTTACGTGATTTAAAGTATATTTAAATATATGAAGTAAAACATATCCTACAATTTTAATTAATTCAATAAAATGACATAATGTATTTCACACAGTTACAAATAAATAGTAAAGAAATGCCTACCAGACGCCATACTTTTTATGACTGTCAATATTTATTATTGCCCTCATTAGCATAGTTTTATATGTATTTTAAAGATCATCATGATACTTATTGTTTCTAAAATCCTGTGGAAATTCCAATTTCTTTCCTTAATAAACATAAACAAAAATAATGACACATTCTTGGCACCACGAAAAGAAAATTTTTATTTGCATGCAATTAAAATGTTGCTTTTTTCTATTAAAATCAAAAGTTTATATGAATTAAATAGAGAAAACGTATTTTGTGTGTAGAAAAAATATAACATCATGGATGAAAGAGATATTAAAAAAAATTTTCTTATAAGTTTATCCGTAAAATCTTCATACATTTCAATAATAACTTTTTACTCCTTTAGATGAGATGTTACAATCATTTTGCTCACACTAGTTCATACTTGTTATACGTATGTAGTGCAAAAGGATTTGTTGTTTTATTGAAGGTTTAACTGTAAATTTTTTAATTTCTTACAATTGAAGAAGTGATACCTAATGTTACAGAAAATGAATTATTTTCTAAGCAAAAATGATGATAGTTAACAAACGCATTTGTAACCTACATTATAGATAGTACAATATTTTCTCAGGATGATGCATTGCACAAATATTAGTTAACCTTTTCTTTCACTTACTGTAGGCTTCGTTACCATACATAGGGAAAGATTTTATTGCCTCTACTAGAAGGCTGTAATAATGATCTTCCTCTCTTTATAAATATAAGAAGTAGAAAAATATATCATAGTTTGAAACGTTTTTTGTATTAACTTCGATAACTATCTGATTGTTCTTCATTCCGTTAATATCAAGGAAAAAGTTGTAAATAATAAAGGCGATAAATGTACAATCGTCCTTTTATTTCAGTATAAATTAAAAAGAATATACCGATATCAAAACATTTTTCTTTGTCTCTTTTTATAAAAATGTGGTTTAACAATGTTATAATATTTTATTAACATTGATATTACAGGCGATACTAGCAATCGTCCTTTATCCAATAACGTAATCAAGTTTTCTGTAACTTAAAAAAAATTGTTCCACCCCTTCTTTGAAGGCAATATTTGCCACGCCGTCCTTTTTTCTCTTATCATTTTAAAATTCGACTCTTACGTTGAAGACAAGAGCTTTTTTTTCTTTGAAGGCGATAATTATGATCGTCCTTTCATCAACGAGTAATCATCAATGTAATTAATGAATATATATTTTTTCCACTAGAGACAAACCGTAAATGAGAACCGTTTGATCAAAGCATAATGCAGATGACCACTCGACGAAAAAAATCGTTGTTCCTGTTCGTAGAATTTATGCAATCGTCCGTTTTACAGCATAAACTAATGTCTTATTTTAATAAATTTTTTTTCGTTATTTGCGAACGTTAAGAATTCTCTTCAATTGGTATTGAAATTGAATAACATTCGAACTTGAAGTCTTGTCCGATAAAAGTATGATGATTGCTGTCGTCATTCATTTGTAGATAACTTCACTTTTTACTTACTTCAGAATAGTCTTTTCACATTATATCATTTTAAATACATTTTTACGCTCCACAATCGATGTAGAAAATTAAAATAAATTTTCATCCATTCCTTGAAGTATTTTTTTCTTCAAAAGTTAAACTTGTGTATAATGACTCCACATTAAAATAAAACATAACTTTTGGTGTTGTTTACAAAAATGTCACTTTTCAGTCTTTTTAGCATGTGTAAGGAAAGCGATGTTTAAAATCTTCTTTCAAAAAATATATCGAAATAAACATATTCCTTTTGACCCTTACTTTATCAAAAGAGTACGAAATGCAATCTGTTTTATGCATCGATAACGAGTCTTCCTCAATCTTTGGTTAGAAATAATGGATTTTTAGACGTCGTAGTTTTTATTTATTTTGTAGATTATTCTTCTGTCTATTTGTCTGAGTTTTTTGCTAGCTGTGCATCGAGTTGTAGTGCTTGGCAAATACAAAAGACCACTGGAGAACGAACCACAGGCACTTGCCTCCATTTTTTGTTAATAAATTCCGGTCTTTCATTTTCTGGATGAAGCTCCACTCTTAGATCTAGGGCTTCACACATTTTAAGTAAAGTGAAAGAATAAACGACCGGAATTGGTGGGATCTGTTTGCCTTTTCGTGGTTTAGTTTGTATCATCTTCAAATTTGTATCATTTGGTGGAGCAAGTATGGCTTCTAATTCCAAAGCCTGGCAGATTCGGTATATCGTGATGGAACGTACTAGAGGAATCCCATAGTTTACATTATTCATGGAAGGTGGATCTAAAAAGACAGGTTCAGATCGAGGTATACCCACATTTTTCACCGTGCAGCTTTTGATGATTTCAAAGGCCAATTCAAACATAATTATGTCCAAAAAAGAGGGCATATCAAATCCAAGAACAACATATAATCCACATTGCAACAAATGCATGACAATCCGTAAAATAAAATAGATTGCCATAGTAACAAAGAAAGTTTTCCGCTTATCAAAATCGTTTGATATATAAAAAGATTTCAAAAATCAACGAAGTTCTCAAACGCAAGACAATAAATGAATTTTTATCTTAAACAATCACTGATTGGAAAATATTTGTTTATTGCTGTAACAAAAGGCTAATTGTTAGAAAATATTTTGTTCGAGAGATTTATGTTTGTAATACTCAACAATATAAATTCGATTGTTAATGTATTATTACTTCCGTTTATTGTCAAAAAGATTTCTTGTTTTTCTATATTCTTGTGTATTTTATTAATTGGAAAATTTTACTTTATAAATAAATATCTTAAAATAACAAATTTTAAATTAATATGTAAATTCTAATTGCTCCAAGTTAAATTTTAAGTTATTAACTAGTTAAAATCTAATATGTGAAATTAATTTTTTTAAATACCCTAATTAGCCATAATTATTAAACTTTTGTTAAATTGTCAACCATTGCAACGAAAATAGCAATGTCATCTAATCAATTATTTGCAGGATATATATATATATATTTAGTGGGTCGAAAAATGAGTGCTAAGCTTGCTTGGGAACTTAACGCTGGGGGGTTTCGCATTAGACTGACCCCTCGGTCGGAACATCTGCTCATGCACCTCAGGGTCTAATGTTTCGTATACTGAGTTAGGCACAGTAGTCCTTGGTCCTCATGGGCTGTTGCGCCACTAAATTATATTATATATATATACTAGATGCTTGGTCCAGCGTTGCACGGGCTTCTTCAAGTGTATAACTTTTTCCCAATGGAAATTTCCATTCTCGTTTTCAGCATTTCGTGGTGCGTGTGCGATCTCAATATTAATGTTATTAAAATTCCTTTTTCAAAAATTTCTTCCACCTATTTGTCCCATCGAAAAGGTATTTTCCCCCTCCGCATAGCCCTGCGTTGCTCGGACTTTTTCCGATAGTATAACTTTATCCCCAAGGAAATTTTCTCTTTATTTCCTTACAGCAGCACTTCTGGGTGTGTTCATATGCGCGATATGAGTGATTTCTATATTTATGTCATTAAAATTACCTTTTCCGAAATTTCTTGAATTTATTTTCTTTGTCGGACTGCTTTCTGTTGCCCCCTCTCAGCGCAGTGTTGCGCAGGCATTTACGAGTATAAAACTCTTTTTTTTTTCCTCATAGATATATTTTTTTCAAGTATTTATTTTCGACTAATAATTCACAAAACGTATCTATTTTTATCCAGAAGAAAGCAATGTCGGATTTTATTATTTAAGTATTTGATAAGGAATAATGGAAAACAATGCTTCTTCATTTTATTAAAAAGTATTAATTTATATCTATTTTTTGTTAAATAATGAATCAAATATTCTTACCGTTAGCTATTGAAACAACTTTTTATTTCTGGATTATGTACGATTAAAAATATATAACTATAAAAAGGAAATATTGAATAAAAAAAGCTTAGAATTTTTCTTTTTTACCTTCACTATATAAAAAAATATTGAAAAAGAAAAAAATACTATCTAATAAAAACATTTTGAAGTTCTCATATATTTAGGTTCAGCACGTCATTTTTATTAATACTGTTCAGTTGTGTTATCTTAAAAAAACTATAAGCTCGCATTCATTATTTTATATATAAAACAATAATCATATTCTTATAATTTAAATTTATAAAATGGATTAGGAATCTTCATTAGTTACATTGACTACATCAGTAAAAAAAACAAGAAAAAAAAAAGAAAAAACGCTTTTGTCTGGCAGAAAGATTTCAACAATTTGTTTAGTCAGTGTCAATGTTTTGTTTAATGTTTCTTCCAATAGAGTGTCTTGCAGTATCTCGTAAATTAAGAAAAACATTAATAAACGGAAAACATATTTATAAAGTCCAACTTAACGTGTTTCATATAAACAAGGAAAAGAGTTGCCTACGCACTCTCCGAAAGTTGGCTTTCCGCACATGCGCCATAAGCACTCAAACTCGTGAATTCTGCGGTTGATTTACAATGGTCTTCAAACGTTATTGAATCATGGAACCCTTACACCTATTAGCAGTTTTGGGAGAACTCTGCCTTACACTTAGAAGAATGTATCTTTAAATATACTTAAAGTAGATTAACATGTTATATGCATTATATATACATACATATACATATATATATATATATATATATATATATATATATATATATATATATATATATATATATATATATATATATATAAACTACAGTATTTATTACGTACGAGCTTTAGCTTAAAATGTATGTAATTTAATCGTTAATGATATTTTTTTTTGCTCCAGGAGCCACCTTCTCTTACATATTTTCTGATAGAGATATTTTTATGTACATTTAATCTTTTTTTTTTCCGTTTTTGCACAAAGTGTCAAAGTCTAGCTGGGTTAAAGTTGTCTGCAGTTACATTTTATATTCCACACTTTTGATTCTATATTTTGTGTATTTGTTGCCACATACGCTAAAAGATCTTTCCCGTAAATGTTTTTTCCGAAAAAAGACATTTAAATGTACCGACTGGGTTCTGTAGTTGGTTAGGCGCTGGCCATCTATGCCCAAGTTTGTGGTTTCGACCGCGGCCCTAAGTCGGTGAATTTTCATGATGCAAAAAATCTACAGCGTCCATGTCGTTTGATTATGTGGCCTTTTATAAAGATTCCTAGAATGCCTTTTTGGCTTGGGTGTTTTCTCTGAGGTTACATTTCTAGTACTATTTCACAACGTCAGTGCTCAGGTACACTTCTCTGGGGAGGAAATTGGGCATCAAAATTATATTATGACAATTGGTCTCCACCTATATGGTGCCACACTAAAAAGCTATACCAGCCCAGTGATACCAACCCCCAGCCCCATTTGAGGGAAGAAAAAAAAACCCTTTTAAATGTTAAATCTATGTGAAGCTTCTAATCTATTATTGTACTCTATAAAGAATTTTTTATTCATCCATGCTTAGTTTTCACTCCTGAACAATATTCTCGTATATTTTTAGTTCAGAAATGTTGCTTCATTATATATATATACAATTGAACACTGTCTTTTAAAATCAAATCATTTTCATTTAAATTCATTCATTAGAAAATTGTTAGTTTTTCAAAACATTGCACACCATCCTGTTTGAGATATAGTTGAGATAAAACCACATTGCATGCATTTTTTGTTATTTTTTTGTAATATATACATTCAATTTTTTTACTTCATTTAGAACAGCAATTACGTCTGCTAAAATAAGATAAACCTCACAACCGTGTTTCATGCTTCTATATTTTCTTGATAAATAAAGCAAATAATCTGGAATTTAATTATCTCGCTTTTATAAAATTTATCATTTTTACAGCACCCTTTAAAACATCATTTTTAATGCTTTTTTTATTCATTTTACTATTGTGATACACTAATCCAAATAAGATGTATAATTAATCTTCATTTTTGTTTCTTTCTCTATTCTTTTGTATGCTTATTAGGGTCAAAAATGGGAAATTGGCTCTCATGTAAAAACAACATTCGATCTAACAAAATATTAGCTGTTTTTTCACTAACCAGGGGATCTAAATCTCAGTTTTATATTCCTTAGTCTCACATAAAATTATTTTTCACAGAATTACCTTTTAAACCAGCTGATCCGAGTAGTTTGACCAGTAGTCTTAGGCGAAATCAAAAAGAAAAACTATTGATTGAATTTAACAATTTTTTTACTGAGCTCCAATGTAGATTATTTACCTTTCTTTTAACTGTAAATCTTTTTCTTTCGAATTAGCTTTATCGGATGAACATTTTAACTCTTGTTATAAATTTTATTTTCCTTTCTCAAAAGCACTTTATAAATAGATCGTAAGAAGTCCAGCTAGATAAAATTAATAATTTATAGTAGGTTTTATTTCACTTTTGTAATAAAAATTAAAAATCGAATTGCATTTTTTGTTTCCTTACTTCATTAAGGAGAATATTTTTGCTGAGTAAGCAAACAAAATTACATTAAACGATACTTTAACCATCATCTGAACACAACAATAAAAAAAGTTGCTAAAAATATTATTATTTAATAAATATATTTAAAATTATGAGAAGCAAAATTTTAAAATTAGGTGTTCGATTATCTTTATGTGTGTGTTAGTACCTTTATGTACTTCTTCTACAATGCCTCTCAAAAATGTTCGTACATTTACAATTTTGTACAAAAAGTGTTTAATGTCAAAAAAAGTGTTTATTTAGTGTTATTAAAAGTGTATTATATTAAAGTACTTTATATTAATGTTTTTAATTTATATAATGTAATATATCGGAATTGTATTTTTAAAAATAATATCTGCAAATTGCTCTTATTAAAATGACATAATCAATTTTTAAAACATAGTATAACTATGATTTTGAAAAATTAATAATCAAAGTCTCCTAAAAAATTACGCCGTGAAATTCTTCGTATACTTAAAAAAATGTCAAAACGGCTTTAAAGATTGTATTTCTTTCTTAAGGTATCCGACAACGTTCGGAACCGTGATTTTATAAAGGCGGTGCATAAATGGATAATTTTCATGATATTCAGTATCAGATTAGAATACATGTATAAAATTGTTTTAAGGACATTTTGACAACAAATTTTATTTAAATACAATATGTCGGCTAAAAATGAACTTCAAATTTCCTTTTTTCAAAAAGTTCTCCTTTCGTGAAAAAAATGCTTCTATTATAATAATATTCTGCCTCTATATAGCTCAACTATGATTTTTGAAATATATAACTTAGAAGTGGGTTTATCCGTGTCTTACTACAGCAGAGGGTAGAAATTTTAAGAAAAAAAACGCAGTTACAACCATTTGAAATAGCTATCGGCGTTTTTGTAATAAACAACGTAAATTTATCGTAACAACTGTTTCTCGAAAAAAGTAATAAATTGGGTAGTCGAATTTCTTACTGCGGAACTTATTGAGTGAAATCCACCTGACATAACGATAAATCAGCCAGGCAGAATACTTTTTTAATTATTAGCAAACAGCGAATTTCAACTGCTTTATTTATAAAAAATAATTTCCTAAATTTATTTGTCCCATAATAAAGTTATTTTTCTAGTATTTAATTATTCTTTTGGTCTTACGTCTTCTTTCTCTTACATCATTGTTATAACAATAATATTGTTACAACAATGCAAACGAATCGTTGAATATTTTTAATTGATATCGTTTTAACTAAGTAAAATTTCGGAATTTTAATGTCAAAACAAATTTTTCGGGTCATTTTCAACCTTTTGGTACCTTCGACGCGTTTTTGCGTTCAGCGTTTCGTGAGAAGAAAAGCCTCACACAGATAAATGCGCGTGTTTGCTTACCTACTGATTTTAATAGTGAAGATATACATATATTACAATAAATATTTTCCGAAATGCATTTTACTTCTATTATTCGTGTAAATAATTACAAAAATAATAATGTATTTTTAATCTAAGAAACTCAGTTTTTGTAGACAAATTCTTAAAGTTACAGATGCTAATTTTGCATAAATCTCATAAAATTATTGCTTCGAATACATCAAAACATGCTGGGTTTTATATTAATAAAATATGAATTAATACTTAAAATGTTTGTTGTCAAAAATATATTACTTAAAACCTGATGTCTCAAAAATTTATGAATGCTTTCAATTCAAATTTTGTATAAAACATATTTAAAGAATGGTAAAATAATTAACTAGGATTAAGAGTTCTAGCAATAATACTTTTTGATTTCTAGCAGTTTATTTTAATGAATACCGTACATTTTAAAACTTTCAGTAACATAATACGAGATGAGCCATATTATATCGGTAACTATAAATCTATTTTAGATTTCAGTATATTGCCTTCAACACTGTTTCAAGTCCGTTAGGTGTAAAAAATATTTTATATATATGACTTCGAACTAGGGATTGTAATACCGTTATTTTGTGCCCTTTGTACAATTTCGGAATACCGGTATTCACAAGCTCAAATACGGTTTTTTCGGTATTTACAAGAAATTTTTAAAATTGTCTCCACTATAAATTTAGCGATCACCAGCATAGCAAAATAGTGTACGTTTTTGCTTTTATGTTTCCCTCACGGCCGACATAATTAGACTATGAATATAAAGTTGTATAGTACAATCAAGAGAAGTGATAAAATTTGTGAATCATCAAAGGAGGTGAGCAAAGCTAAGCTATTACACAGCTAAGAGCGATACTACACATGCGCAAGATTCGTAATCTGATACTTGTATCTGTGAAAACAAGGTTGTAGTTGTGAAGAAAGTGCTTAATATTTTGATATTTTTTAAATAGGTGAATCAATTATTCATATTGTATTTGCATATATATATTTGTAATGAGTCTGAAGAATATATACATGCTCATAAATAATAACCCATAATAATGAATAAGAATAAAGAACATAAAAAAACAGTTAATAATACTTTGATTTAGTTTTAATACTACGAACTAGTGTAGATGTCAAAAGAGCGTTTTCGACAGCTGATAATTTTTGCACAACATTACATTCTATGTTTAATGACAGAACATTTGATGCATTATGTTTGTTAAAATCACATTTTCAAAAATTTGTTATAGTACCACAGACTGAATAGTGGTATTTACATTCTTTTTGTGTGCACGTGATTTAAATAAATAAAATGTTCTTTTACTTTTTTTTGTGATTCTTTATATACACTTATAATTTATAAGCTAAACATTATTTTTTGTGATATTTGAACTCTCTAATAAAACTGGTAAATATCAAACAAAGAAACACTTGTGTTTTCTCTATTTTCTAAAATTTCTTCTACCGGAATTAAAACCGGTATCTCGGTATTAAGCTCTAAAAAATACCGAATACCGGTATTGAACTTTTGGTCCAATATTGCAATTCCTACTTCGAACTCCAAATAGAGTACTTGGTTTCTTGCTGTAATTTTCATAAAATTTCACCTAAAATACATTATTAGCATAAACTTAAATTGTCATACAATTTCTTTATTCGTGTTTTTCATCAATTCAAATCATTAACATCAAGAACATAACATTAAATTGTCAATCGTATGGCATTTTAGTAAACTTAATTCAGCATATCATCAGTGTAACTGATTCTCAATACGATGCAAGTAATGAGGAATTTTAACTGAGCTATCTCAAGTCTTCAATTAGGGTTTCTTTCCGGGAACCCGGGAAATCATATGATTTTCATACTTTTGTTTTCCCGGGAATTCTACTTCGTTTCCAGGAATTCTCGAGGATGACATGGGGCTTAAATAATCTGAAATGGCTAGTTTTGACTTGACTGTAAATTTCGAACCCCAATATAAATTTTTGCTGACCGCACTGTTACAATTTGAGATCGTTAATCCCAAATTCCTTGGAAGGGAATATGTCCATCTGAAACCCCAGCAGTGGGATAAGAGTGCAATAACAGAATATGGTTGAGCTGGACTTTTGCAGGTTACAGAAAGAGAGAGTTAATATATGGAACTAAGACATGTGGTTAGTTCCCGTCTGTTTATGGATCATCACTTCATTAGCGAAAATTGTCTAGTTTTTAAAGGAAAAGCATGACTATTCTGATAAAGCTCAGATCTCTTAATTTACGTTGATAAAGTAAGTAATTTTACTTAAAATTATTATTTACTTAATTTGCCCAAATTATTTCCGTATACTTGGCTTTGTTATAAACTTCACTCACTTCCAAACGTTAAGCACGAAGATGTAAAATGCAAAAAAATAACAAATATTGCTTTGATTGACACAAAATTTGGCAGGAAAGTAGCATATATATTTATACATAAAACCAAATTAATTATTTTATACAGAAATGAAAACAATATTAAATTTTTGTAAGTTATCAGATAATGTCATACTGGAGACTTAAACAGAATTATGTATAAAGTGAAAATAAACAGCATAAAAAGAAGAAAAAAAGGACATTAATAGGGTATGTGAACCCCCTCATCTATATGCAAAGTTTACACCTTCTGACCATGCTTTCAATTAGGTGGTCAACCACCGCAGAATCAACCAATCGCTATTCTTCTTGTAGAGCAGTTTTCAGCTCATTAAGAGGGGCTGGAGGTGGGAAACTTGATGATACAGCACTGCCGAGAGTTTTTTCTTAACCTAACTTTTGTGTGAGACGTTTGCATGGATGTTTAGCTATTTTTATGTTACAAAAATATAGTAATTGTATAATCGAGGAATCCCCCAGTTACACAAAGTCTCTTAATTTCAAGAATTCATGTTTTTAACGTACGTTAAAGAACGTGATCGTTACTCCAGTAGCAAATAAATTTTCATGTATTTATATACATTCATATTTATTTCTTAGTAGCAAAATTAGAAAAATATTTCATTCATAATTGGTTAAAAAATAATTAAAAATCGATCTTGAAACATGAAAATGGGTGAGACTTTGGAAGCGATTCCTCGGACATCAGCTTAAGCTTATAGAGCCCTTTCTCCTAATTTATTCCTAACAAAGCTAAAAGCTAGACCGAGAGAAAAAAGCATGTATTTTTTATGTTTTCTCAAAGTACACTTTAAAAAAAAAAGAATAAACATATTTTATAACTTTTCTATTTTTATATAGTTGAATGTATAACTGAGTATAAATCCTGCAATTTATATGTATCCTTATTTTATGTAAGTATTACTGATATCAATTAAAAATTGCTTGTTTTTAATTTATTTTTATTTCTTTAATATTTTATAAATTTTCGGGAATTTCGGGAATGATTATTGCGTTCCCGGGATTTCCAGGAAATTCCCGATAATGGAAAAACTGGTAAATCAGAAACCCTATTTTCAACACGATAGAACGAGTAATAGGCTATTAAAGCAAAAACTTCGGAAAATGAAAAAGAAATCACTAGATAAGAAAGAAAGAATATTTGTCCACGCATGATAAGAGCCTTTCTGTCCTTACCACGACGGCCGACGTTTTACCTCATAGAATGACCATGTTTCCCTAAAATGGTAACTTTGAGATTTAAAAAGGATAAGAAATATAATTCGCTGAAAGAGGCTTCAAGAATTTGACCTTGAAATACAACTCCGTAATGTGATGCAGCTTAAGAAATTATAAATGCATTATATCTAGAAAACATTACCCTAACATCAGTAATCCGCACTTAAGGTATCCGACTACGTTCGGAACCGTGATTTTAAAAAAGCATATAAATGGATAGTTTTCGTGATATTTAGTGTCACTTAGAATAGAATACATGTACGAAATTGTTTTAAGAACACTACGACACAAAAAAACTTATTTAAAAACAATATTTTGGCAAAAAATTAACTTATAATAACCTTTTTTCTCCTTTTATAAAGCGTGCTTGTATAATAATATTTTGTGTGTGTGCTTGTATAAAATAAAGACTTCTCCAGAGTCTGAACTGTTTTTTTTTTGTTTTTTTTTTGAAAAATTCACATTATTTTCAGAGTTACAACCAATGGAAATAATTATCGGGCGTTTTTTTTCTTAAAATTTCTCCCCTCTATTGTCGTAAGACATAGATAAACCGACTTCTTAAGTTTTATATTTCAAAAACTCTAGTTGAGCCTTTGTACAGAGGTCTGAGCTATATACAGGCAAAATAATATTATAATAGAAGCACTTTTCGCTAAAGGAAAATATTTGAAAATGGGTCATTCTATGTTCATTTAATGTCAAAATATTGTACTTGAGTAATTTTTTATTGTAATACTATTCTTAAAACAATTTTATATACATTTTCTAATCTAAGTGACACCAAATATCATAAATATTATCCATTTATACGCTTTTGCAAAATCACGGTTCCGGACGTAGTCGGATACCTTAAGAGCAGAATAAAGGGTAGTAGAAACATTGATAATCCCGATAAAACACATGAGATTAATTCCATTGGCTTAGCAGTATTAATTCCAGCTACAACAAAATTATAAACCTTTCATCACCAAGATAGCTACTGAAATATTGAAATATACTTGATTATATGTAGAAAACAAAGATGTAATTATCTTTTTCTACGTGAAGATAATAGCTAAAATTGAGTATTTTTTATCCTAGTAATAGAAGTGTTAAACAGTACTATAGAGCAGTGTTCTGCAACCATTTTAACGCTGCAGACCGGTCAACGTTTGATAATTTTACCACGGCCCGCTGAGGGTGGGACACATTGATTGTTTATATTTTAGATTATTTTGATTTAACAATTTTAATTTCGCTACATTTAAATATACCTTCAGAATAAAATATAGTTACATCAAAAATGAATAAAAGTGATTTAACATGGAATGTAAAGTGATTTCCATGGAAAGTTGCGCAAATCTGAGAGAAATTCACCACTTTAAATAAAACGGCAATAGTTTAATTTTCTTTAAGTGCCCGGCACCATTTGATCCACGGACTGGTACCTATCTGTGGACCGGTGGTTGCGGATCACTGCTGTAGAAGAAGGCTTTTTAAGAAAAAAAGGAAAATGCTAATTGTTCTTGTACCGGAAAGGACATGTGGAATAGCTCGTTGTTATATTAAAACAAAGAAATTTACTTTCTTTCAAGGCGATTTTTATATAAATATGGTTCTCTTTCCTTTCTCTAATTTGAATAGGTAGCCTGTGTTATAAACAAAATCTTTTCTTTTTATTGAATAGTTAATTAGTTTCTGAATTAAGAAAGAAAGCCTTCATTTTAATTATTTATTTTTAAAGAAAATAATAGAGTTAGTCCATTCAATATATGCTGCAAAGTCTCAATAATTTTTTACGAGAATAAACGTATGTTTAAAGAAATGAAATAAAACATTTCCTACAATTTTATTTAATTAAACAAAGTAGCATGATATTTTACAAAGTTAAAAATAAATAATGAACAAATGCACTAAGTACACCACATTTTATTTAGCATTTTCAACATTTCTTATTCTTCTCATTAGTGTAGTTCAGCGTTTCTCAAACTGAGGGGCGCACCTCCCTAGGGGGTGGTGATAACTCTACAAGGGGGGCGCGAGCATATTGAAAAGTCGAAAACAAAAGGTTTTTTTAAACAATTATTAATTTACTAAAAGTAAACAAATAAAATACATTCTGACATAATAAAAAACAAAACACACATTTACACTTTTATGATATGTATCAGTACTGTACACACAATGTATTTCATAATTTATTTAACCATACTAAGTTAAGAACAAGTTTCATAATTACCAGTGATCCCATGGACTTTTCATATATAAAATAAAATACAAAAATTAGCACTTATCTTGACAATGTGTATGCTTTAAAATTAATCCCTTAACTATACTGATTATTAGTTACGATATTTGCTCCCCAATGACACCGTTTTCCACGTAGGTGCGCGTATATGATGCATGGGGGTTGGGAAAAAAAGGAATAAATAAGAAAATCCTTTTAAATAAGTAAATCCTTTCGCAAAACACTGTTAAGGACCTTTTATTGCATTCCAATGTCTTCGGAATAATTTTATGGATCGGAAAGACGTATATATATGTCCGGGGTAATTATATTGTTTTGGCTGGACGAAACGTTTATATAGGTTGGTGACACTTAAGAGGTTAAATTCGTATTGTAGCTTTAGCGTCAAAGTGTAGTATTATTGAATCCAATACATTTTTATTGTATGGAGGGGGGCGCGATGAAAATTATATGATTGAATACTGGGTCGCAAATACTGAAAGTTTGAGAAGCACTGGTGTAGTTAAATAAAGGTTTTAGAGCTCACCATGGCCCTTTTCGTTTGCAGAATCCTAGAAAATCTAATTTATTTCATTCATAAACATAAAGAAAAATAATGAGACATTTTTGGCATAAAAAAATGAAATTTTATTTGTATGTAATTGAGATTCTATTTTAAACATTCAAAATCACATTAAAGAAAAATTAATAATTTTATTCAGACAATTATTTTAAGACATTTTAAGACTCTTCTTTGAAATACACTAAAATTTCTTTGAATAAAATCTTAATCTTAAGAGGAAATATACTTCCAAAAAGTAGGACAGGTGAAAGGGAAATTCAAAGCCCTTTGTTCCGCCCAAGACTCTCTATAAAATCCTCTTAGATTTCTGTAATGACTTTTTAATCCACCAGAAGAAATGTTAAAATCGCTTTCTGCTTATAATACTTCATACTTATTACACGCATATAGTTGAAAAAGTTGTGTTCTTTTAATTCAAAGTGATAATTATAAATGTCTTTTCTTTTCGTGTAATTGTGAAGAAGTGGTCTCAAATACTACAGAAAAGGCACTCTTTTTCAAAGCAAAAAGGATGATAGTTAGCAAATGCATTTGTAACCCACATTTTAGATAGTACAGTATTTTTCAGTAATGTAAGTAAAAATTGTTTTCTTTTTCTTTCGGTTACTGTACGCTTCATAACCTAAAATATAGAACGCTTTCCTTGAATCTACCGAAGGCAATAATAAGGATCTTCCTTTCTTCATGAACGTAAGAAGTAATAGATAGGAAAGTTTTTTGTATTAACGGTGGTAACTATCTGATCTTTCTTCTTTCCGTAAATGTAAGAGAAAAAGTTGTAAATAATCAAGGCGATAAATATACAATCGTCCTTTCCTTTCAGTATAAATACAAAAAAAAACCCAATATTTTTCTTTTTGCTCCTTTTTATAAACCATATGATCATTATCAATACTTTTATAACATTTTCATAACATTGACATGATAGGCGATAGTAGCAATTGTCCTTTATTCAATAACGTAATCGCCTTCTTTTTAACTTATATATTAAAGTGTTTTACCCCTTCTGTGTGAAGGAAATATTTGCCACATCATCCTTTTTTCTCATATAAATTAGGAATTTGACTCTAATGTTGAAGCCAAGAACTTTTTTTCTTTCTTGAAGGCGATAATTATGATCGTCCTTCACGTTACGAGTGGTCATCAATATAATTAATGAATATATTTTTTCCACTAGACACAAATCGTAAATGATCCCGTTGTGTTCAAAACATATAGAAGTTAACCACTCGACGAAAACAGTTGTTGCTGCTGAACCTAATATTTATGCAATCGTCCTTTTTATAGCATAAATTAATGTCGTATTTGCTTTCTTCAGTTATTTCAGATCGTTAAGAAGTTATCTTTAATTGTCATTGATATTAAAGTGGAATGATACTGGAACTGAAGTCTTGTTTGATAAAAGTCTGAAGATTTTCGTTGTCTTTTATTTGTAGATAACTCCTTCATTTTTGAAGTACTTCAGAATTGTCTCTCTATGTATTGTTTCATTTTAAATACATTATTTTCGATCCAACATCGATCTAAAAGTATAAAATCAAGTTCGATTAGATCCTTACGGCACTTTTTCTTCAAAAGGTAGACTTGTGTAAGGATGCTTCGTTAAAATAAATCATAACTTTTGGTGTTGCTGTCAATGAATGTCACTATGCAGGTTTTTCGCGAGTGTAAGGAAGGTGTTATTTGAAATTTTCCTTCAAAGAAATATCGAAATAAATATATGTTTGACCCATTCTTTATCGAAGAAATACGAAATGTAACTTTTCTTTATGAATTGATGACAAGTCTGCTTAAATCTTTGGTTGGAAATAATGGTTTTTTATACGTAATCGATTTTATGTATTTTGTAAATTATTTTTCTGTCTATTTGTCAGAGTTGTTTGCAAGCTTTGCATCGAGTTGCAATGCTTTGCAAATACAAAAAACTGTGGGTGAATATACCACAGGAACTTGCTTGATTTTTCTGACAAAGGTAGGTCTTTCATTTTCTGGGTGAAGCTCGACTCTTAGATCTAGAGCTTCACACATTTTAAATAAAGTGAAGGAATAAACGACCGGAGTTGGTTGGATCTTCATCTCTTTTTTTGGTTTAGATTGTACCATCTTTGGACTTATATCATTTGAGGGATCAAGCATGGCTTCCAATTCCAAAGCCTGACAAAGTCGGTAAATCATGATAGAACGTACAAGTGGAATCCCAGACGCGTTAGCCATGGAAGATGGATCAAAAGAGACTTGTGTTTCAATTTCAGATCGTGGTATGGCCTGATTTTTCACCGTGCAGTGTTTGATGATTTCAAAGGCCAATTCAAACATAATTATGTCCAATAAAGAGGGCATATCAAATCCAGAAGCAACGTATATTCCACATTGCAGCAAGTGCAAGACAATCCGTAAAATAAAATGGATTGCCATAGTAATAGCAAAAGTTTTTCGCTTATCAAAATCGCTCGATATATAAAAAGTTTTCAAAACTCAACGAATTTCTTGAACGCAAGACAATAAATGAATTTTTGTCTTTAATAATGACAATTAAGTTACTTTCTTTATTGTTATAATAGAAGTCTCATTGTTAGAAAATATTTTGTTCGAGACGTACATTTGTTATATTCAACAATAAATTGATTGTTAAAGTCTTATTGATTTCATTTATTGCCATTATAGATTCCATTGTCTTTCTATGTTCTTTTCTAATTGTTTGAAGTTCCACTTTAAATTTCAAACTAGTTAACTTTTAATATGTCAGCTACAATATCTATTAAATACCCTAATATGTTATAAATATTATGCAATCATTAGATCTTCAACAATAACAATAGATATAACTATACCAAGTAATCAATCAGTTAGTTGAAACTAGCTTCATAGCCCAGCATTGCACAGGCATTTTTGATTGCATTATTTCTTCCTTTATTCTCCTCTATGAGAATTTTTCACTGTTCCTCTTGAAGTCAGACCTGTTTAGGAATTTCTATATTTATGTCATTGCAATATCCTTTTTCTAATTTTCATCTTCCTCTTTACCTTATCAAAAAAGGAACACAAATTTACTTTAGGAATACAAAAGCAAATAAATAATACGATTTTTTTTTTCTAAAATAGAATGTTTCAAAGAGAAAAGTGTCATGGAAGAAATAAGCAATTGTAGAAGAGAATGTATTATATTTATAATAATTTATACCACAAATTTTTAAGTATTTGCTTTTAACAAAAACTTTTAACTAAAAATAATGGGTTGAAAGGAGCGAGAAAAGGATCAGAATTTGTCAAGATTCGTAAAGGTGAACCTCTCTTAAACTTTTGAAATGCCGATCATTAAAATTGTGGAATCATTATCCTTTGCATTAAATATTATATTTAAACCACAGTTTCCAGACTGAGGGGTGAGGACCCTGTTCCACTTGTTATTCCAGAGTATGTAATAAAATTGTTTACATAAAAAAAAACTATTTTAATGGTTGATTAGGTATACACTTATATAACAATATTAAAAATATGTATGGATCCCTTATTTTAATAGACTGCTTTAGTTTTTAAAATTATAAGGTTATCAGCACACACATCACATACTTTCAAAAAATCGATTTTCAAATTGTAGTTTTTTTCTGAATCTAAAAGTGTTTCTGCCATCAATTTAAACTGAGGAATATTCACAGAACATCCAATATGCATGGTATACATAAAAAAACATTCTTACAAATTATAAAATTTCAAAGTAGAACCTCACGGAATACAATATTTTTTGCAAAAACTGTCTTTGAGCGATTTAATTTACCATATTTCTTTGCATCATTTACAAAACCCGAATGTAATGCATCGATGTTGCTCTTGAAAAAGCAACATTAAAGCTACAATAATACGAGCTGAGGCAAACATAACCCTACTTTTTAAAGGCTTTTTCATTGAGATTTCTTTATGGTCATAGCAAAACAAAGTCTAAAAGAAATTTCACTTTAAAAAGTGTGCATGAAATTTTTACTTAAAAAAAAAAAGAAAAAACAGGTGCCTCAGAAGTTTCCATTTCAAAAATAAGCAAGCATCGCAAACACGAGCTCGATTGCCAAAAATGACCGAGAAAAACCGATTGAGCTTAACGCAACCAAACCTGACGATTAATTTAGATTCATTCTTGAACTAAAGACACCTAAAGAGGTTGTCACTTCAATAAATCCGTACATAAATTATCTTTACCACGGTCCTAAACGAAATAATTCTTTCTCTTTTAACTGCATGAATTTCACCGTCGAATAAGAAAGAGGCGTGTAAAGTTCCTTTTCGTAGGGACTTCCAAGATTCTTCGGTCATGGTAAAGATCAAACATTTACGTGGAAACTTAGAGAAGGCTCTGTTATTTACTCATAAGAATTAGTTTAATGAAGAATAATTTTTTGAAGTTATATATAATTATAGAAAGCAGTCCACATTGAATGCAGCGAAACAAGCTGGTGAAGGGGTGAGTGGAAAACCACTTTCCCAGTAGATTTATTTCCTGTTTCGCTTTCGAAAGAGAGTGAAGAGAAAATGGCGTCACATCTCCATGATAAGTCTTTCAACCAGCTGCCGCATCTCGACGGTACGAGGAGAATGAATGAGTGAGAGAATATTAACGACACACTGTTCATCTACACGAGGGCTTTTGGCGACGGGCTCCGTAATTTTGAACCACGGTCCAGTGACGTGGATGACACCTGAGCCTGCACCCCCTCTCCTAACTACCACATCACACCAACGAGAGGACTTTTCAGCTCT
>BMAV01004221.1:58033-73349 GCA_019973955.1 Trichonephila inaurata madagascariensis
TTAGTTATCACAGATCAAGAAAACCTATAAAAGGTTTTATACTTATGAGGGGTTTTTGATATTTAGTTTAATGTAGCTTTAATACAAATTCCATATAAAAAGGAAGAATTTATGTATAAGAAAAAATAGTTGAGTATATGAATAATTTATAAGAAAAAAATACATTTATGAGTATTTCAGATGCATTTCTTTTTAAAACAGAATGAAAAGAAGGAAACGTAGAAGAAATTATAACATGATATAAGAATATAAGCATTTGTTTATATTATTTGTAAATAATAAAAACTATGCTTATATCAATAATTGCATTTTCCTAATTTAAAAAAAATTATACAATAAGATTATTTTAGTATAGCAGCAATTTCATATAACTTCGTTCTTTTTAATAAAGTACCACCTCCAGGTCTTATTTTTAATAATTCTAATACACTCATTGAAAACGAATTTGGAAATCTTAGAGACTTTAACGAAATAAACGTGATTATATTAATTATATGAGTAATTATGAGTAAAAGTTGTCTAAATTATTCTTATTGTTCAAATCTATTACTGAATCCATTAAAATGTCTTGCGGAAAAAAAATTTAAAAATATAAATATAACTATAAACCATTTTGGAGACAGAAAAGATGTAGTAAGAAATCAAATAGATTTTGTTTGATTTTATAAATTGTTGTAGGTAGATACTCGGTGCGTTCCATCGATTCAAGATATCGAATTCAACCATTCATCTTTTTGTATGGTGAATAAATCAAAAAGTGGCCCAGGCTTGATTTATGTTATTATTTAAGATTGGTTAAACTTAAGTTACAATTTTTAACTATATATATTAAGCTCATTTTAGTTACATAATTTATAGATTCATTCTTTGTACAATGTTAGAATATTCTATTAAATAACCGCTCATATTTCCATACAACATTTTAAAGTAACTTCATTGAGAATACTTAATTATAGTAATATTTAACAAGTTATATCTAATAAGAATTCCATATTTAAAAAAAAAAAACATTTCTTGCACAGAGTTCATAAGAAATAAACATTTGTAGCTTACAGCTCATAAAAAAGAAATATTTGATGCACAGTATGTTTCAGGTATATCCACAACTACTATTAATTTTTCCGACGCATTTTCTACCGTTTAAAAAGATCCCTTTTAGTCAAAGATTCATTCTATTGTATGATTTCTTGTATTCTGAAAGGATCGGAATTCATTGAATAACGTATCATCTCCATGCATAATAGTTTTACTCTATATTTTTCACAATTGAAAAAAAAATACAAATTTTCTTAATCATTAAAATTAACTTAATAAAGAATATATTATTTAAAAAATTCCTTATTTTTCAGGAATATAGTGTCATTTACAAATTCTTGATTCTAATTGATAAATTTTAGATAGCACTAATTAATCTTTCTCTCAGAAATATCAATGAAAGGATTTTTGAAGACAGATTATGACATAATTTTAACAAATTCTATCTGATAATATAGTGAGGGATACGCTTATAGTTTTTGTTGTCGTCATTATATTTCAATCTTCAATTAATTTCTTTAATTTGGTGTAATCCATACCAAAATAGACTAACTATGGGAAGAGCTGTTTAACTTAAGACGATTCTATCAAATATTATGTAATAACTACTTAAATTATATACAATTTCTAAACAATAAATTTTCATTAACAGAATTGGATTCAAGTATAAACGGTAAAGCATTTACAGCGTTGTCCGGATCTAGTGTTTATCAGGAAAAAAAAAACTTTATTCATATTTTACTCAAATAACAGACAGTTCGCACCACACATACAGTGCATTTTTTAAATACTGAATCCATCAAAATTTTTCCCTTCTGTTCCTGGGCAGTGCTTTTCAAAAAGTTACCCATTGCCATTTTATTTTCCTTAACTTTAGAAATGTATTGATGGCAAAAGATTTTTCAAAAGTACTTTCTTTATAGGAAAACGATTTGTCAATTTAACTAATTACTTTGAAAAAAAATTTTAACAGTGGTCTTAGAATGAATAATATCAGGATTATTTATTTTCTTATAAGTTACAAATATTGCAAGGAAAACAATGATAAGAATGCAGACTTTTTTTAACTAAGATTATTTTTAAAAATTATTTTACTAATTTCATCTTGAAAAATGATTGGAAATTTGTATAACACCGAATCCCCATAGGACTTATTGAAATTTGACAAAATGTAAAGATTTCATTCTTCAGATATAATTTTGAAATTATATTTTTGAATTTTTGTTAAAAAATATTACATGTGTATAATTAAACTTTTTTTACTTTCGGTCAGTTAATATATTTAAAAACTATCTCATAGGATGATTTAACATAACTTAAAATAAGTTATTTACACCGAAGTGCCAAAACATTATGAACACCTACTCAATAACATATGGTACCACTTTCTGTCTGCAAAAAAGCTGCAATTCGACTTGGCATGGATTTCAAAGTTTTTGGTAGATGACTAAATGCAGGTTTTTTTCTAAGAAGTGGACACATAAAGTCAAGATATTCCGACATGAAGGTATTTGATCTCTAAATGCCCTTTCTATGAAAACCCAAATGTGCACTATTAGATAAAGATCCGCCTAGTAAGGTGTCCAGGACATTAATTGGAATTCATGTTTATAATCCTCGAACCGTTCTAACACAATTCTAGCCTTTTGTCATTGGATGCTGTCTTGCTGAAAAATTCCATTTCTAGTCGGAAAAACGACACCATATACGGGTGTAACAGATCCACAATTATACCCCCAAGGAGAGGGCACGACTAAGGAAATTCATTTGGGATCAAGACTTAGTGTAATAGTAGTACCCTTTAGAGTGTTCACCCCTCAATGTAATTCTCCTCCGAATGGTCAGTCAGTTCTCAGAAATTAGTCTTCGAAATTCATGCTTAGTTTTTATACAATTAAATTTTAATTTTCCGTAACAAGTTCGTAGCTTGATTGGTAAATCGTCTGCTTACTATGCGAGAGGTCAGGGTTCGATTCCACTCGATCAATTTTTTTTCTTCAATTCATTTAATTATTTTTTTTTAAATTAAGGCTGTGTTCATGAAGGAAGCAACTATTTGACTGCGAAAGACAGTGCATTCTGACACAGCCATCGCCATGATGAATGAGAAATTGTGATTCATCCAACCAGGAAACTGTATTTCACTTATTTATGGTGAATGTCTCTATGTTTCTCAGCCTACTCTAGGCGTAGTTGACAATGACGCTTGGTCAACAGAGGCCCGCGAGTGGGACATCTGCTGCGCAATCCTATATGCAACAGTGAACTGTATATTTTGAAAGCACTTACACTTCGACCTGCATTGTATTGGGCATGTTGACTCACTGTCTGGCTCGGATTTTGCTTTACTAAGCGGGAGAGTCTCCGACGTTCTTTGATGATGCAAGAAAGTCAAACATCTTGGCATCTAATGCTGGTTTAACCGTCTTTTATCCATTTTACAGAAATACTAAAAGCGGCAGATCATTAACAATCTATCAGTCATGTTTTTTAAGAGATTATCGTTCCGAGTCTTTGGGCCATTACAATTTGTTCTCTCTAAAATTCGCTAATACCACCCTCTTTTCTTCTCACTTGCAAAAGTAAGTGCAAGAATGATAACTTACTCTCTCCAGCAGTGTTTAAAAATCATTCTCCTACGTGGCGTCCACGTCATCCATACCAATTCATTGAGAAGTGTGGATTTCTTTAGAAAATCAACTAACACAATATTTCAGCATGATAAGGGAAAATAATACATTCAAAATACATTAGAAAAATAAACTGCATCCTATATTTTGTGGTGTTTTTTAACAATATTCAAAACATGTAAAAAAAATAGTGATAATGCTGTAGCAATCATCATATTAAGCGGCCAAATTTTTCTTTGGTTATTACATAGTCTCAAACATAGACAAGATAAAAATTGCTATGTTTTGTAGTTAGAGGAATTTTTACTGTGAAATCATCTCTTATTTCAAAATCATGTAGATACAGCTGATGAAAATTAAACTTTTTTTATACGAACTCCATCTGATACTTTAACATAGTTTGTAGCGTTCTGTAAGCATCTGAGAATGTTTTAATTATGAGTGACTTTCTTAATGGATACTTTGATTATCTTTCAGATTATAGCTATTAAGTTGCTTCCCTGAGTGTTTGCGCTGCAACAACATCATATATAAGATATTTAATATGAGAAATTATATCATTTCAGATTTTTTTTTTATGTTGTTCTTATGAAGATATCCGTGTTTATATATATATTTTTAAATGAGTTAGCCTTAATGCTTCAACAAAGCTGCTTTGTACAAAATACCTTGTAGACGAATAATATTTCTTTATCAGAAACTGTGGTTGACTAGTTAATGAACAATGAATAAAAATTATTTTCTATCCATAAAAAATTCTGACAGAATCCTAAATTTTTCCACCGTTATTTAATAATCAGCCATTTTTTTTTGTCATTCCCTGGAATATTTCGTATTTATTTCGATATTTGCTTGTATCATAGTGTGCTTTAATTAATACTTTCAATCTGTGTTTCCACTAATTGTGGTCTCTAAGATAATTCATTCTTTGTGTATTTATGAGCCTTAATAATATACGACTCTGTGTCTCTACACTAATTTATTTTTACTCTTTGTAATTTAATTTGCATTTTTTTCTATACGTAAAATTAGGAACCTACAGATTATACTTATAGAAGGCAAAAATATCCAAATGCATTTTACAAAAGAAACGTGAGGATATTGAAACAGAAATTATTAGTGTAGTAAAATATGTTTTTTTCCATCATTAGCGAAGAAGAAAAACGATAATTAGTATTTTTAATACTTTTCTATAAAAAAATGTACTCGAAAAATGGTTGTATTCTCAAAAGGAAAGATCTTAAAAGGTATTTATTTCATCCTAAATAATTTTCCTTTACAATTCAAACTTGTACATTTTTGATTATTTATTATGTTTCAAGCGATGAATACACTTTTTAAACCAAATATACGTTAGGGAGGAGAGATTGCGGTTATATGGAGAAAAAAGTACTATTAATTGGAACACGGGAAAAAATATCCCATGTCATGGATATCAAAAGAAAAATAATTTAAAAAAAATAATTTCAAAATTTACTCTAGCCACATGGGATTGAAATTAAAGCAAATGAGAGAGAAAAAAAGACTTAATTTGGGGGTTAGATAGTTTTAAACTCAAAATAAAATAATTTTTCTACAATATAAATTACCAAAAGTGATGATTACTAATAAGTGAGTATTATAATGTACATTGCACAATTTCATAACCTTTCGCTCTCTCTCCCTCTCTCGATCTGTGATGTGCATTAAATATTTTGAGCTCAGTTTGTTATTCAATTGCATTATCACAAGATACTCTGTACTTAACACAGTAACGAAAGCATATTTTGAATATTCATCATAATACTCAAAACTGAGTATTCCGCTAAACAAATTTTAAAAATGCTACTATACTATTGATATGCTCCTTAATTTATAAGTATAGTGTAAAAAATTTTTTTTCATAGTGCGATTTTGAAATTCTTCCAAAACTATTTGTTTCATCAAAAAAAATATATTTTACATAAAAAATTTTAAAATTTGACTTAAATTATGATATTGTCCATTAGTCAACAAGCTTGATTGTAATGGGAAAATCATCAATATCCTTTTATTATTAAAGTTTAAATTAGATTGAAAAACATTTAATTGAATTAAGCAGAAATATTGAATGAAAATTTTCTGCTGGTGGACTTTTCATTTCCTACTAAGATAAAGGATGAAATTTATAACGCTCACATATTTTAGAGTGCTCAGAAACAGCGTTTAACATTAATTGTTTGCCAGAAATATTCAACTCCTCTACAGTGCAACGATTGCTTTAAATAATATGATATGATAAAGAATAATATATGACTCAAAAATTGTTATTTTAAGGCAATAATTATTAAAACATTTTTCATTGAGGAAATTTCAATGTAATTCCCTTCTAAAGAGTTGTTTAATGTAACAATTTTGGAAAGTTTTACTTCAAAATTAGAATCATGTATAGATCGCGAAACATGTATTTTTTTATGCAAATTCACAACATTTTAAACAAGTTAAAAAACACGGATTTAAAAAAAAAATCATATATTCAAATGAGACAAATACTCTTTTGGTGCCAGAAAAAACATTAAAAAAAAGCCCAAAACATAAAGTGTAAAATTAACGTAAACTGCGCTATTTTCCCCAACTACTTTTTCACTTGCTGCATGTATTTTTGTATGTATAGTGGAAAGTTTTCTTTCAGTAAACAATATTAATGCTAAAATGCTTTATAAATTTTAATACTTTTTTTAAAGTAAAATAGGAGAATTCAGGCTTTATCTTAATTATATAATTAACTATTTAAAAACAAACTTATTTTAGAAATTGCTATATCAAAATACCATATCGAGGTTCCAAATAACAATATTTTAGCTGAAGCTAAACGAATTTCTTAAAAAATTTTTATGTTTGAAAAAATATTACCTTGAAGGACATGAAATTTGCTTTTTATAATAAGAAAGAAAAGTTATGAAAGAGTTCTAAAATATAAACATTATTTACTTAATACTATAAAAAAAACCTGACTTATTTCTAAACGGTATTGATACGATGGAATTATGCACTAGATATACTTTTTTTCGATCATGACAAATATTTTATTGTTTTAATTAATTAATTTTAATTAATTTTAGTGAATTAGTCATAAAAATATAGAGAGGTGGGAAAAATTTCATCTAAAATGCGAATTTAAAACGCAAACAAAAATACTGATAAATTGCTTCGGTGGTAAGTTTAAAGAAACCTGTTTCAGTAAGTTGATTTGATTGATTTACTTACTTTCAAAAATATTGTAAATCAGTTTCTTTTGTTCCAGGTGAAATTGTTCAACAAATTCTTCTTCAAGTAAATTTTTCTTACTACCAGATAAGCTTCGCAGTATCAATCTATTGATCCAACTGCAGCCACAATTAAGATTTTACATCAAGAAAAACAAAACTATTTATGTTTAAAAAGCAAAAGAGTATTTAATATATCCTGCTTCCGATTCTAGTAATAACAAAAATGTTCAAGATTTTCATAGAGATAAGTTTCTTAAGCCAAAAATTAAAATACTAATTGACTTTGTACTAGAAAGGACATGTGTAATGGCCAACAATATTCTAGAAGACAAACTTCCTTTATTTGAAGTCTATAATTATATAATTATTGTCCCTTTTCCTTTCACTGATTTGAATAAGTTACTTACTTTAAAAGCGAAAGCTTTACTTTTTATAGTTTCCTTATTTTCCTTAGTTTTGGAAAGTTATTTGTATTAGAGACGAAAGCCTTCATTTTCGTTATTTTTTCAAGAACACAGTTGTGAACACCTCTTTTTAGTATAACGTAAGAAACAGTCAACAATATCAATGAAGAAAGTACGTTGTTCGAAGGCTGTTATTAAAATTATCTCGGAACTCATACTAAGTTACCATATGTACAAATTAACTACGTTGCACATAAGAAAGGAATTTTGTACTAAAAGCAGTTCTTCTCAAACATTGGAGCGCGCCCCTCTAGGGGGCGTGATAACTCTATGAGGGATGCGCAAACATATTGAAATGTGAAAAAAAAAAAAGATTATTTAAAAAAATTATTAATTTACTAAAAGTAAAAAACAAAATACATTCTGAAATAATAAAAAATAAAATACTCATTTACACTGATATAAATGCATCAGTACTGCACAATGCGTTTTATATTTAATTTAGTAATACCAGGATAAGAACAAGTTCAATAATTACCTTTGACACCACGGGCATGTCATATATAAAATTATATACAGAAATTATCCTTTTTCTTGATAATTTGTATACGGTTTATAATTGATCCCTTAACTGCCGATTAAAAGATACGTGATTCGCTCTCCATTGCCACCGTTTTCCACGTATATGACGTATTGAAGAGGGGGGTGGGAAGCAATAAATAAGCAAATCCTCTTAAATAAGTAAATCTTTCTCAAACACTTTCAGTGCCTTTTTATTGTTTTTTATAGCCTTAGGAATAATTTTATGAATAGAAGTGCACAGAGAAGATTGTACTTCGGAAATACTTATATATATGTCCGGGGCAATTAACGATTTGAATGAACGAGACGTTAATACTCGCCGGTGGCACTTAAGAGGTTAAAATCACATTGTAGCCTTAGCGTCAAAGTATAGTATTATTGAATTCAATACATTATTATTGTATGAAGGGGGAGACGTGATGAAAATTATATGATTGAATATTGGGTCTCAAATTTTGAAAGTTTGAGAAGCAGTGGCTTAAAAGCACTAATTAAATAATTATTCTTTTCTTAATCTTATACAATTTGTTAAGATAGTGTGCATGAAATCTTCTCTTTTCTTTGATGAATGTGATAATAATGATTGTCTTTTTCTTTATTTTAAAACAAATGGTAAATTACAGAATGTAAGAATATTCTTTCCCCTTTTTTATGGTTGTAATTCCCACATGCCTCATTCAGTGGTCTACAGCACAGTGCTTCTCAAACTTTCTATACTTGCGATCCAATTTTCAATCATATAACTTTCATCGCCTCCCCCCTCCATACAATAAAAATGTATCGAAATCAATAATAATATACTTTGACCTAAGGCTACAATGCGATTTTAATTATAAACCATAGAAATTATCAAGATAAGTATTAAATTTTGTCTATAATTTTATGACATGCCCATTGGACCACTGGTAATTATTAAATCTGTTCTTAAGTTAGTACTATTAAATTAATTATGTAACACATTGCGCAATACAGATACATTTGTAAGTGTAATATATCAGTGTAAATGTGTGTGTATTTTATTTTTTATTATATCAGAATGAACTTTGTTATGCTTCTTTTCAGTAAATTAACAATTTTATAAATAATCTTTTGTTTTTGACTTTTCGATACACTCGCACCCCCTTGTAGGGTTATCACGCTCCCCTAGGGGTTACGCCTCAAGGTTTGAGAAACACTGGTCTGCAGTATTATGTGCAAACACTTTTATTTTTGTAAATAAGACACAATGCACAAAATTTACAATAGCATTTTTCCCTTTCATGGACAAAATTGCTAGCTAGAGATATGCTTCACTCTCTTTGAATATTCCTCTGAAACTTAGTTAGAAATAATATACAATGATCTTCACTTCAATATACAAAACCTAAAAACACTTCTTTTTAAAAAAATTAAAATCAAGCTACTTTATGTGTTCGCTGTATTTGTGAGTCATGCTTTTTAAACTACAATTATATTTTTATATTTTCCCCATTATCATTTTTAGTTTTTTCGAAGTAAGTTCTTCCCATTTTCTCTAAGATTTAATCCATCCATTATAGGCAGAAAATTTACTTTGAAATTTGACATATAGAAAAATATATCTAAAGAAATGAACCTAAAATATGTGTTACAATTTCGATTAATTTAACCAAATAAATATGTTAAATTACAAATTACATGCAAATAAATGAAAAATGGCACACGAGATAACATATATTTTACATTTGTCAACATTGCCCCCCTAATTATTGTATATATATATATATACATTTCAGAGCCCACCATGATACTTTTTATAAGTAAAATTCTGGAAAATGCAACATCTATTGTTTCCTACACTTTTCACACAACTGGGACTAAGCGCGCCATACTTTTCCACCTTCCTACCCCAACTGAAACATTAGAGCTCCGTACCGGGACATTCTGTAAACAGAAAGCGCAACGGACAGACGCAGATTCTTTGTCCGCATCAATCCGCAGTACCTTCAAAGGTGTAATTTTCATTTAACCTCATTTCTACTTTTAACCCGCGGTCACTCGCACCTGTCTTTGCTACCGTCGTTACTCGCGGGGTGTAGAGAACACCCCAAACTTTTAACACGTGTATTTAATTAGGAAAATAAAATTAAGTCATTATGATACATATTTATAAAGTACAAGATGTTTTTTGTATTATACAAATAAAATTATTAAATTTATTGCATACAAATGAGACTAACATTAATTTAAACTAAACACACGAAATTTTTATTTAAATCACATAATTTTATATTTTTTCATAAACCAGTATATAAAACGTATATACCAGTAATGAATATACTTTATAATTAATGAGATAATGATAGTAGAAAGTAGAAAAATAATATTTTAATCATTTTCCAAACATTCAGAGCAGACTGTATACATATGCTCAACTTCTCGCGGGAGTTCTCAGCCCCCCAGATAAACTTTTGAAGGTCATAACATTCCAATCGTTCGAGAAAGAGGGATTGCATCAGGCCTGAAAGTTCAATGACCTAAAATGTGCAGCTACAGAAAAAATCGTGGTTCTGCGCATTCCTTTTAGAATCCTGGGAGAATTTTCTTGTTGCTGGGGTGTACAGAACACCTCGCGCGAGTGATCGCGGGTTAAGTGTAAACTTTAACTGTAAATATTTATTTTCTTGTAATATAATAATATGTACTATCTCCATCTCTGGCTGTTATTCGAACTTAACCAACGCCACCATTTGGAGGCACCGACAATACCGTCAATGATTCAGAGAAACAAGAGATAAGTACTATTTTATATATTTTTGGTTTCTCTTACTGATTCATTCCGTCCATATTTCGTTTTATCAATTATAATGGATGCTGAAACCGCTACAGTGCTTCGCAACAGAGCGCGAAGGCTGCACTTACAAGAACAAAAAATTTCATTAAAAAAGATGTTCAAACTTTTGACAAAAATTATATACGCAACAAGTTAGAGAAACTTGAATTAACTTTTACGAAATTTGATAAAACGGATGCTGATTTACCTATCGAATCCTCTGAAATGGAAGAATTCAAAACAAAATATTATGAAACCAAAGCCAAGCTACAGAATATCCTAGAAAATTTATTTTTTTGTAATATAAACATATATACTATCTCCATCTCTGGCTCTTATTTGAACTCAAGTAGCGGCACCATCTATCATTAATAAAAATTTTTAAAATAATGAGACATTCTTGACATTATAGAGCCTAAAGGGTTAATTCCCAGTGAACGGTAGGCTCCTTGTCCGCCATCTTGTTTTTGGCGACTATTGGCGAAACGCGACTCCGCGAAGCACACGCCAAGTATGTAGGTTGATGTATCATCGTGTTAGATCTAGAAAATAAGTATCGCCCGAGAAATGGCGCCAAAAAAATCGCCAAAATAGCGTACCGTTCACTGGGATAGAGCCTAAAGGGTATATATAATAATAATAAATATAATAAATAATATGCTCTAATTTTTACATATAAATATATAAATATACATTGTAGAAAAATTGTTTTGAAATTTCACTAAATATCTCTGTAAATTAAATAGAGAAAATTAGTTTTGGAGAAACAACTATACAATCATAAATGAAATCGAAATTTAAAACCTTCCCTTCCCCCCGTGTCGGAGAGTATCCAAACAATCTTTAACAATGCACTTCGCGCAAAACTTTTTCATCCATCTCAGGCATTATAATCTCCCTGCTAATAAAGCTTTATACGTATGTAGTAGATTAAAATGTGTTCTTTTATCGAATACAATAATTGTGAATGTATTTTAATTTCTTGCAACTGATGAAATGGTCAATAACATTACAAAAAAAAAAGAAAAACATTATTTTTCAAATCGAAAATGATAATAATTAACACAAGATAGTAGAGTATTACAGATTACACATAGTAGAGTATTTTTTCAGGGAGATGCGTTATAAATAATAGTTCTTTTCTTTTAGTTACTATAGACTCCTTTACCAATCACAGGAAAAGCTTTCCTTGCCTCTATCAAAGGCAATAATAATGAACCTTCTTTCTTCGGGAACACATAAGAAGTAGATAGATTACAGATGGAAACTTCTTTTGGTATTGACGGCGATGATTATCTGATCATTCTTCTTTCCGCTAATGTGAGTAGTAGTTGTAAATAATAAAGTCGATAAATGTATAATCGTCCTTTCCTTTCAGTATGAATTAAAAAGGAAGATGCCAATACCATATAATTAAATTTCTTTGGTTTTTTTTTTCATAAACCCTACGGTCATTCGCAAACAAATTTATAAGTTTTTCTTAACATTGGTGTCATGGAGGGTAATAGCACTCATCGCTTTATTCATTAACACAACTGTGTTTTCTTTAACTTATAAATAACATAGTTTCAGCTCTTATTTGAAGGCAATACTTATATCATCGTCCATTTTCTCATTTAAGAGTTCAACACTAATGTTCAAACAATGCCTTTTTTTTCCGTTCCTTGTAGGCGATAATTATGATCGTCCTTTAAATAATGAAGAGTCATCAATGTAATTAATGAACACTTTCCCCACTTGCTGCAAATCATAATTGGCGTTGTTTTATTCAAAATATATAGTAGATCCCCACTGAATGAAAATCGCGTTGTTACCGAAGGCAATATTTATGCTATTATTCTTTTCAAAGCGTAAATTAAATGCCATATTTGAAAAAGTTTTCTTTTGTATTTTGTGAAAGCTAATAAGCTCTCTTTAGATATCATTTATATTGAAACTGAATGATATTGTAACTTAAGTCTTTTCTGATAAAAATGTGAGAACGGTTGTTGTCTCTTATCTACTAATAATGCTTCATTTTCGACGTACTTCAAAATACTTTTGATAAGGTTTTATTTTCATTTCCCTCTTTTCGATTCACGATCGATGCAGAAAGTTAAAAAGTGAAGGTATTCCATTCTTTCAGGCAATTTTCTTCAAAATAAAGACATATTTAGAGATTCTTAGCTAAATAAACATAACTTTCGGTGTTCTTGACAAAGAGGTGTTACTTTGCAATATTTTTAGCATTTGTAAAGAAGAAGTTATTTAAAATCATCCTTCATAAAAAAAAATGTTGCAATTTAAATATTGTACTTGATCCAATCTCGGGGAAAAAAGCAAGTTTTACTCTTAGAAACAATAATAAGTCTTTGCTCGATCCTTGGTCAATAATGAACAACTTCTTGATGTTAGTATTTCCACGTGTTCTTTAAATTATTCTTCGATCTATTGGCG
Source organism: Trichonephila inaurata madagascariensis (assembly GCA_019973955.1). Taxonomy (NCBI): domain Eukaryota; kingdom Metazoa; phylum Arthropoda; class Arachnida; order Araneae; family Nephilidae; genus Trichonephila; species Trichonephila inaurata. The sequence goes on from BMAV01004221.1 coordinate 71,139, forward strand.
TGAGGTGTTTGCCAGCTGTGCATCTAGTTGCAATGCTTGGCAAATGCAAAACACTGTGGGAGAATGAACCACAGGAGCTTGCTTCCTTTTTTTGTTAACAAACGTAGGTCTTTCGTTTTCAGGATGAAGCTCTGCTTTTATTTCTAGGGCTTCACACATTTTAAACAAAATCACAGAATAAACGATTGGAGTTTGTGAGATCCATCTCACTTTTCTTGGTTGAAATTGTATCATCTCGAGGTTTACATCAGTTAAAGGTGCATGAATGGCTTTCAGTTCCAGAGCTTGGCAAAATCGGTACACAGCGACGGAACGTACAACTGGAATGGCCATTCTTACATTAGTCGTAAGAATTGATTGAGAAGATACAGGTATTTCAATTTCAGATCGAGGTATGACCTGATTCTTCCGCGTACAGTTTTTAATGATTTCAATTCCCAATTCAAAGATAATTATCTCAAAAAAAGATGGCATATCAAGCCCAAAAGCAACATATAAGGCACATTGCAGTAAGTGCATGGCAATCTCTAAAATAAATTGAGTTGCCATAGTCAAAAAATAGTTTTTAGCTTATCAAATTCACTCAATATATAAAAAGCTTTTAAGTCGCAACGCTAAACTCAAACGTAAAACAATAAGTAAATTTTTGTCTTTAATAATCACTGATTAGTTCTTATTTCCATTGTTGATGTAGCAAAATCCTTATTGTCAGAAAATATTTCGTTTTTGGTGTATATCTGTTGTACTCAACAATAAATTGATTGTTAATGTATTACTGATTTCATATAGTTGTTATCATCTCCTTAATTTCTATATTTCTCTATGCACTTGTGTATTTTATAAGGTGTATCAGTACAATGGTTACTAATTCTCAGGCCAGATAGAGTAAACATAAACGATGGGAAATCACACGGTAATGTGTGGTCAGTAACGCTTTCCTGGCGCGGTAGTGACGACACAAAACACAAGAAAGACAAGACACGAAATAGAGGAGAAAACATGTTTCTTATTCTTACTACAGCAAATGTTAAACTTTGGCTGATGTATTCGATAGGTGGCACTTGTAAACTACTACGTAATTGAGTGGTCCAATGCAATAGCACACTCGATTGCCAGACTTCACTTGCCTTTATTACTTATGATGGGGGAACGTTACATCACTAGGGTATGAAACTCTAGTTAACAGTGCTAAAAAACCTTGCTGTTTCTGGGTAAGTCCAGGGCGCATTTGGTATTTTTTCAAAAGTTGGATCTTCAATGTGCCAGAGATGGGAGGCCTGCATCACGATGAAGGTGTCCTAATTTCAAACACCTACTTTACAGGAGATCATTGTCCCTTTAATGTTCTTTTTTCTTGGTTTTTTAAGCCCTAGCTATAACAAACATGTTTTATCCTCTTATTTCTGTCCGGACGTTCTTGTGTTTTTTGTCGCTACCGCCACATATGGAAATCTTTTTCAATCATGCATAGCTATGTGATTTCCCATCGTATGGGTGTACTCTATCTGTCCTGAAAGTTTGTAACCGCTGTGCTGGTACACCCTGTTCGTAAAACTGTTCCATACTCCTCTGAGAGCAATGACATCTCAAATGACCGCAGTAGTGCATAGCTTTTTCCTCCAACGATCTTGTGAGCAACGCCACCTAGAGTCGAACGAAGACGTTTCCAAGTATGGGTTGTTATGCAAATCTGAATCCTTGTGATGTCCTTTACTCCCTTAAGGTATCCGACTACGTTAGGAACCATGATTTTAAAAAAGTGCATAAATGAATAATTTTTGTGATATCTATTGTTACTTAAATTAGAATACATGTATAAAATTGTTTTAAAGACATTTTGACAAAAAAAATTATATAAATGCAATATTTCAGCAGAAAATTAACTTAAAATAACATTTTTTATTCAAAATGTTCTCCTTTTGTGAAAATTGCTTCTGTTATAACAATATTTTGCCTGTATATAGCTCAAACCTCTGTACAAAGGCTCAACTATGATTTTTGAAAAATTCACAGCATTTTCAGAGTTACAACCCATTGCAATAATTATCGGCGTTTTTTTTCTTAAAATTTCTCCCCTCTATTGTTGTAAAACATGTATAAACCCACTTCAAAGTTATATATTTCAAAAATTCTAGTTGAGCCTCTGTACAAATGTTTGAGCTACATACAGGCAAAAATATTATTATAATAGAAGCATTTTTCACAAAAGGA
>BMAV01004221.1:73749-136300 GCA_019973955.1 Trichonephila inaurata madagascariensis
TATTATAATAATATTTTGCCTGTATATAGCTCAAACCTCTGTACAGAGGCTCAACTATGATTTTTGAAAAATTCACAGCATTTTCAGAGTTACAACCAATTGCAATAATTATCGGCGTTTTTTTTCTTAAAATTTCTCCCCTCTATTGTTGTAAAACATGTATAAACCCACTTCAAAGTTATATATTTCAAAAATTCTAGTTGAGCCTCTGTACAAATGTTTGAGCTACATACAGGCAAAAATATTATTATAATAGAAGCATTTTTCACAAAAGGAGTATATTTTGAAAATTGTGGTCATTCTTTGCTCATTTTTTTATCAATATATTGTACTTAAATATTTTTTTATTGTAATTCTATTCTTAAAAAAAATTTATGTACATTTTCTAATCTAAGTGACACTAAATATCATACATATTATCCATTTATACGCTTTTGCAAAATCAAGGTTCCGAACGTAGTCGGATACTTTAAAATCTGTCCCAATAATCTTGAGACATTTATATACATTTATATAAGAATTAAATATAATACTTGAGCATAATACTGGATATCAAAGAACCATTCCCTAAATTACCCATCTAAAGCTTTTACATTGAAAGCACTATCTAGGATAGTATATGCCATTAGAAAATTATAAATATCTTCATGTCGCTGTGTGTGTGCGTGGATAAAATGTATTTCCTCGTCTTTTATATATAAATTAGTATTTTCTAATTGCTGATTAAATTAAAATTATAATAACATAATGTAATTCTTGACATATTGGTTTACTCATTCAATCATATTTTAAAGTTTGCAATTTATTATTTTACTTTTCTAAATGAATATTAAATTAATGCAAACTTTGTTTTGATTGCAATAAGTTGTTTTCATAATAATGAAAAGTTAGAATATATGTGGAACTTTTTCTGATGAGTACCACTCACAACTATCTATAAATAATGGATGCAAATAAAAGGCATAATTTGTAAGAGAGAGTCGCCTTTAGTTTTTCAGACTTACAACATTTTGACCAAACAGAAAAATGTGAAATCAAAATCAATAGACAAGAATACTTATGGTTAAGTTTCAAGAGATTTTCGAGAATTTACAACTACATTCCTGCGAATCTTCCGGAACAGCATGAAGAACCGTTAAATCTTCCCAAGAGCTTTCACAATCTCCTGTCATTTCCATGCGTTAGAGAAATGGCGAAATACAGGTAAGAGTTTCCACTTAATCTTAAGAAGGATTATATTCCAGAATTAATGGACAGTTATGTAAGTTGAGTAGATGGAATTTCGTCGAAACTCTAAAATGTGCTACTCAACATTTACTGAACCATGAGAAGGAAGTCTTATTACGATCTATTTCACTGAAAAGGCTTTATACGCGTTTGGTACTTTGTAACCCTGCCGTAGCCATTCTCCCAACATATTACTAAAGGAATGACATAAATCTAATTAGAAAAGCCACATATGATTTAATTATAAAAGCATATTAAGTATCTCAAGTTTAATTATATTTTTAAAAAGGCATTTATATTTTTAGTTCTCCATTATGTAAGGGATTTTTTTTATTTGATATCGTTTTGTTTCGTTGATATGGCGATTTAACATTTATTTCACAAAATTGCTTATGTCAATAGATATAAAGTGTCGGATGGGAGCCATAGTTGGCTAAGCACTGGCTTTAAGCTCCCAAGTTTGCGGCTTAGATCCCAGCCCAAGTCAGTTGATTTTCTTGATGCAAATTCGACATTGTCTATGTCGTATGATTAGGCGGCATGTTATAGATCCCTAAAGTTCAGTTTGGCTAGGGTGATCATAGTAATACCAAATTCCTAGTACAATTTTGAATTTTCACAGCTCAGTTACCTCTCTCTCTCTCTGGGGAGGAAACTAAGTGTCAAAATTATGCTGGGGCAATTGGTGTCCACCTATATGCTTTCACCCTAAAAAATGGTACCCTCTTCCTGGGAAATGATAATATTATCAATCTGCAATATCATTGATCTGTAATGATAATTATCAATCCGCAACCCCATTTGAAAGAGAGAAAAAAAGAATAGATATAAAGTTAACTTGTAATTAGTCATATTTTATTTAGTATCCAACCCAATTCGGAGACATAGTGTCTGTTGTAGTATATTGATGCATTGCCACATCTCTGAAAAGAAGAAATTTCCTCATTTTTAATTCTAATCTGAAGCCTACTGAAAAAAGAAAAAGATAATTTTGGAATTTGAATAACTACTAGTTATACAAATTACTGAAACCAACTTGTTCATATCTTTTATCTTTTTAGTAGATCTAAATCAAAATGAAGTTCGGTTTTTTTCAATTTCACTGACCGATTTTTTTTTCTTCTAATTTTCGGTTTGATTTATGTGGAACTAATTTTCCCAAATACTTGTGAATACATTTCCTTTTTCCAGGGTCCATGTTGCAAATTTTTCTTACATTATTTTAAGGGGACACAGTACAATTCAATTGACAAAAATCGATCGAAAAATCAAATCTAATTTTTTTAACCTAAATTATTTTTTTATATACTTCTCTATACTCTCCCAAAATTTGAAAGCTCTAAGTTTAAAAAACGCAGAGTTGGAATAGCTTTTACGTTCGGTTTTATTCCCATTTCATTGACAAATAACACTTTAAACTGACATATCTCAGAAAGATAAAATAACTAGTTTGTCTTGATTTGAAATGCTAAGGCTTTTTTCCTATTGTGTCTAATACTTTGAAATTTTCTTCTCTCGCATTTTTCAATCAAACCAATATTTATTTTTTAAAAATAATAATTTAATCTAGAATTCACGCTTTTCTTAAGGAATTTTCATAAAGCATTCATAAAATGAAGTATTGTACAAATGCCAATCATGTTATCGCAAAACCCATACCAACTTTTGCTATACATAGTTTTATGTACTTGTAAATCAAATTTCATGTATGTACGTCAATTTTTGTAGGAGGAGTAGCATTTTAAAATCACTTAATACATTTCAAGTTTTTCCCTTAAAAAATTAAATGGTTAGCTTTTTTTATGAAACTTTTTGAGCCTAAAATCTGTTTTACATCATACATACACATAGGAGGCAACTCAAAAAAATTACGAAAATAATTAAATTAAATTTTTTTATGTAAATAGTACCATGTCCCCCTTATAACAAACCAAACCAAACCACATGTAGAAAAAATACAAGTGAAACAACTATAAAAATAGACGATAACATTATATGCAGCAATCAATTGAATAAAATGAAATTGGTACAAAAAGTATCGTTGCCACATTCCCAAACGAAATAAATAATTACTTCTCTTTCAACTGCTTGATTTTCACCATTGGATAGGGATGATGCGAAACTTCCTTTTGTGAGATTACCAAGAATCTGCGACATGAGTTGCCTCAATAGTTATCTGTGATACAATCACACTTCGTTAATGAAAACCAAATTGAAGCAAATTAAATTTTGTAATACTTCTATCAAATTTTGTCTTGTATCTTAAGGCTTGTATTTTAAAATATAAATATTTATACATCTGTTATTATTTTTCAAACATACATTCACCATTCAATGCTATATTTTATTCCCATAATAAATTTTAAAAACTTTTCTTTTAAATTTTTAATGTCATATTCTTTTATAGCTATTAAAAAATTTATCTGAGAAATCCTTATTTAAATTTAGGCTCATAGAAAAATATTTAATTTAGGAAGGGAAATAAATTTCAGGTTAATCGGAACCAAAAAGCGTTCAAAAAATAGTATAATGGAAGTATAGTCACATTAGTAAACAAAGGACTATTTTGAAAAATTGGGTAAAGTAAGGCGATATAAGAAAGAGGAAGCAAAGATTAAAGAAATGAAAATTTCCAAATAAAATGTATTCAGCCCATAAAAGAGTAGCACTTATTTTGCAGGGTGCTGCCGAATTTGACCTACAAGAGACCGATCGTTTGAAGTGCTCTCTCCATTTGTGGATCTTGCTTCGCAAAAAGTAGCTGTCACCTTACTGCTCAGCTTTCCCACCTTCCTCGAAGAAAAGGGTATCACTGTCCTCCTTCCCTCAAAATACACACACACATACACACATATATATATATGCATGGTGAATCTCAATATATATATATATATATATATATTGAGATTCAGCATGCATATTATAAAACATTACCTAGTTACTGTATCCATAATATGTATGCAGATTTTTAGCTCATTTTAAAATAAAATGTCATCAACTTTATCAAATGTTCAATTTATTAAAATGTTCGAATCGAAAGCTAATACTTATAAGGCAGTGCTTCTCAAACTTTCAATACACGTGACCCACTATTTAATCATTTTCATCGCGCCCCCCTCCATACAATAACAATATATTGAATTTAATAATACTATACTTTGAAACTAGAGCTACAATACGCATTTTACCTCTTATGTGCCATCGACGTATATAAACGTCTCGCTCAGTCAAAGTATTAATATCCTGGACGCACATATACGTCTTTCCAAAATACGATCTTTTCTGTGCAGTGCTATCTGTAAAATTATTCCGAAGGCTTTGGAATGCAATGAAAGTCCCTTGACCGTGTTTGAGAAGGATTTACTTATGTCAGAGGATTTGCTTATTTATTCCTTTTCTCCTCCCTCTCCCCTAAAAAACCCATCAAAATACGCTCGTCTACATGGAACATGGTGTTAGTGGGGAGCGAATCGCGTGTTTTTTAATCGGCAGTTAAGGAATTAATTATAAACCGTACAAATTATCAAGATAAGTGTTAATACAAACCCATGGGCTCACTCATAATTATCAAATTTGTTCTTAACTTAGTATTGTTAAACTAATAATAAAATGCATTGTACAGTACTCTCTGATACCTTTATAAGTGTATAATGTCAGTGCAAATGTGTATTTTATATTTTATTATATCAGAAAGTTTTTTTGTTTGTTTACTTTTAGTAAATTAATTTTTTAAATAATCCTTTGTTTCCGACTTTTCAATAGGCTCGCACCCCCCTCGCAGAGTTATCACGCCCCCAAGGGGGCGCGCCCCACAGTTTGAGAAATACTGTTATAAGGACAATGATCATTGAAGCGTTGATCGAAAGAGCACTACGTATTGTTTTAAATTGTATGACTCTCAATTTACTGCCTAATCAGCGAACCATTACCTTTTAAGGAAACTGCTATTGCAAACGGAACTTCAGGCATTTACCATTAGTCTATATATATAGATTGGAATACTAAATATTTAAAATACTGTCCAATCACAAGCAGTGCATTTTCGACCAATGCGAAAGACAACAGCAAAAATACAAATATAATTATCAATGCTGATTTGTGTGTTTACAATGTACTTAATTAATTAAATGTGATGATCTCATTAATAGAAAATTGATTTGTATACATACATAGAGAGTGACTACCTACCAGTGAAACAAACAGCAGGGGTAGAGGGCACAGAGATTATATAGAGTCATATATAAGACTGTAGAGTTGGATAAATGCTTGCAACAGAATTAAGGATCAAAAAGAGCAACAGAAAAAGGTGGCTAAAGCAAGTTGCAAAATGCTTCCATTGCTCATAATCGTCTGGCGTCAATGGCTGCACGTGCGACAAATGGTATAGCTTCAATTGAATCTCTCAACTTTGTATTTTTAAATTACGCATTATATTCACATGAAATATACTTTTATAGCATTAGGTTTTACAACAATTGAAAGTTTAATTCTAAACACTTTTAAAATACGTTATCCGATTTTTAAATCCATACATTATAGCTGTTTACAAGAGAAGAAATTTTAGAACCAACAAGAATAAATAATATAAATTAGTTCCTCTATTTCTTAAAATGTTTCATAGTATGCTTTAATTGCATGCCTATTTGATCAAAATATTTTCAAAATACAATTCTAACTATCCAAACGTATGAAAAAAATAAGACTGTAGCGGTATCTAAATAAAACCAGTACTTAGACATCAGGCGAGGACGATCGTCTTGGCGTGATCGATAAGGTACTGGCGTTCGGAACGGAAGGTGCCCGGTTCGAATCTACCTACAAGATTTAACACAAAACAAGCGTTTGCTAAACAGTACCATAGCAAATAAAACATCAAATTTTACACACGTTTTTTCCCCTGCTATTTAAACAAAGCTAAAGACGAAACAGTTTTCAAAGAAAAAGGCCGTAATGGAAATGAAGAAAATTTGTGAGAAACTATTCGAACGAAAAAACTTTGTTTTAAAACATGGATAAATAGCCCTGATTTCGCATTCAAAGGTTCTTTTATTTTCATATAATTTTCGACGTTTCTTATTTTACAGGTCGATGGTTACTGTAAACACCTGACTTTTCTTTTTTAATTAAAGTTATTCCACAAATTCAATGGGATTTTCAACTTTTTTTGAGGGACAGAGTATCACATGGGGGAATTTATTACTTGATTATCGTTTTCATAAACACACCTTTGTGTAATAAAAACTACTTAATTTTCGAAAATTCAAATTCTGAAGAAGTTATACTTCAGTGCATTTTACTATCAGATTCGTCTTTAAGATTTATATTCCGTAAAAGTGAGATTCATAAAGAAATATCTTTGAAATCTCGTATAAAAAGAACTGTGAGACTTCAGAAATATCACAAAAACAAATTCCACGATTTTCAATACTTTTCGAAAGCAAATATAAATCTTTTTTTTATTATTATTCCAGGTATCTACAGCACAATTTTGTTTCACCGAAAAATATAATAAAAATTCTTAACATTGCTTTTACTGGGAATTGATTCTAAAAAAATCCATTCAATGGAGAAACCAAACGATTTTTATATCAGTTTATTTTAAGACAAAATTTCGATATCTCTCTGTTTTCGATTACTTTTAAAAGAATATATTTATTTCGAAAAAAAAACACTCTAAAAATATACTCTGGTATATTTTTTTTAAAAAACATTGTTTTAAATCGTATCTGCTGCAGAATAGTGTTGGAATAGATTTTAATAACGCTGATATCTTTTCTTTGGAAATAATAATGCACTTGTCTCACGAAATGAGATTGAAATTTATATTAAGGTGCGAAATCTCTTATTATACCTGAAAATTGTATCTCGTTTTGATTTTGAATCCAAAATTCAATAAATGGGAATTCCATTAAAACAACACAACCGTGAAATGATTTCAAATGAGAAAAATGAGATAGACTTTTTCTTATTTTGTGAAGGAACAATTACTTTTTGTAGAATGTGTGTGAATCAATTTTAATGTCAAGTGTCATTTTACACACAGCTATTTTATTACTTCCTCCAAATTGTTCCTTTTCTTATATTTCAACACATTATTTTTTTTCCTAAATACGAGGGCTGTTCTTTAAGTAAGGACCGTTTGTGTTAAAAAAAATAACGGCAATATTTTCTTTCAATAAAACCTTTATTTTAGGATTGTACATACATTTGCCTATTTTTCTACATAGTTGCCGAGTTTATTAAAGCACTTGTCATACCTTATAGAGCTAAGTTTTGAAAACCCTCTTCTAAGAAGTCTGCCGCCTAATCGGACAACCAAGAGTTCACGGCCGCTTTCCCTTCGTTGTCACTGAAGCGTTTTCCACCAAGACTGTGCTTGAGGTACCGGAAAAGGTGTAAATCGCTGGGAGCAAGGGCGAGACTGTATGGTGCATGGTTCAAAACCTCCAAGCCAAAAGATTAGATTAAGTTCCAAGTCGTTCGAGAAGTGTGAGACCTTGCGTTTTCGTGGAGGAACAAAACACTTTTTGATAGCATGCCATGCAGTTTGTTTTGTAATGTTTTTCGGAGAGTTGCACAGTAAGCACCTCAGTTGATCATTGTTCCTTATGGCATAAAGTTCACCAAAAAAACACCCCGCCGGTCCCAAAACACTATTGTCATAATCTTGCGCTTTGACAGTGTTTGTTTGGCTTTGACCTTGACGGAAAAGGATCTGTGTCGCCATTCCATCGATTATTGCTTTGATTCCGGGATGATATGGGATACTCATGTTTCATCTCCAGTAACGTTTCGACTCATCATGTCAACCCCTACTTCCTCGTAATGAATCAAAAAGTCCAATGAACTGACAAACCACTTGTCTTTGTGTTCCGCTGTAAGGAGTCTAGGTACCCACGGAGAACACAATTTCTTAAAGTTAAGGTTTTCATTCACAATTTTAAACACCACCGACAGAGAAACGTAGGGAAATTCCAATGAAAGAGTGGTTATCGTGAATCTCCTGTTATCGCGAATTTTTGTTTCAACTGCTTGCTTCAAATCCTCAGTGATTACAGAGGGAAGGCCTGAGCGTTCTTCGTTATGGACGATTGTCCGTCCATCTTTAAACTTCCAGATCCTTTTTCGAACATTGCTATCACTCATTGCTTCAGTGCCATAAACTTCTGTTATCTAGTGATGAATATTAACAGCCGACATGTTTCTAGCAGTCAAAAAACGGATAACAGACCGTATTTCACACTTGGTGGGTGATTCAATCATCTTAAACATTTTAAAGATGCACAGCGAAGTTTACACGACTGCTACAGAGCTAGAAATGGCGCGAGTGTGTTCGAAATGAATGCTGGTCAGTGACGCAGAGACTCATTGCGGCGTACACACGAACTAGGGAACTATACGTGCCAACAGACCTTACTTAAAAAATAGCCCTCGTAACTTAAGGTATGTGACTACCTTCGGAGCAAGTTTTTTGAAATATATGAATTTTCAACTAAATAAACACTTTTTTATTTGAAATAGTGTTAAAACTAGGAATTCAAGTACAATTTCCACAAAATTAAAAAAAAATTGGATATGTTGCGAATTTTAAGTGAAATTTTATTAAAAAATTGCAACTGCGGTAAGGCTTGTATTGAAAATTCTAACTAATATATATGAATAATATCTATACAGTACATAAATAACATCATTATCTGTGTTTAGAGCTATCAGATTTGTAATACTTTTGAAAGTTTTTGAAATATGTCATTTTTTTTTAAAGAACTCAGTTTTTTACAAAAAAACTAATGTTATTTTCTCACAAAAATAGCAATAAAATACATAAATATATACACAAAGATTAAATTATAGTCTAGACAGGAGATAAAACTATATAAAACATTTTCGGAAAATTTTATTTCAATATCTTAAAAAGAAATTTTGTAGTGAACTTTACCGTGAAGCAAGAAATTGAAAAACATAGTTTCTCCGAAAATCATTTGAAGATTTTAATACAGTATAAAAAAAATATTCTACTAATTGTACATTTTTTAAACTCGCCATATTTATAGGTCAAGATCTTTTTAGATTAATTCTTAACTATTTTGGACTTTTTTAACCTTTTTATGTTTTCTGGAGAGCTTTATAGACTATAACAATTTTTGTTTTTAGTGAAATTTTCATGAAAAATTGCAGTTACACAAAATTCTAATAAATGTATTCAAATAATATTTATACAGTACGTGTATAACATCTTTATATGTGTTATAAATTAAAAGATTTGTAATACTTTTGAAAGTTTTTTAAATATGCCAAATTTTATGCAAAAACATGATTTTTTAAAAAATTAATGATTTTTTTTTATAAAAAAAGCAATAAACTGCATAAATATAAACACAGAGATTAGATTTTGATTCATAACACAGATAGAACTAAATAAAACATGTTTTGAAAATTTCAATTCAATAACTTAAAAATATTTTGTGTAGGTCTCTTCCGGTCTTGTAAACTCCATTTCCGGTTTACTAATTATGCTATAACTTTACTTCTAGATATCGTAAAAACAAAAATAGAGTGTTTTGGGAATCTTAAATGTATGGACTATAAAATAAAGACATAAAACAAATTTCGAAACTTTTCACCAAAACGGCGAATTTTGGGTAGTCACATATCTTAATAAAGGGTTTCTCAAACTGAGAGGCGTACCCCTTAGAAGAGGCGTGATAACCCTTTTTGGAGGGCTCGAGCCTATCGAGAATTTGAAAACAAAAAGTTATTTTAAAAAAGTATTAATTTACTGAAAGAAAGCAACACAAAATACATTCTGAAACAACAAAAGAAATACACATTTACTCTGTATGTATCAGTACTGCACAAAGTATTTGATAATTAATTTATCAATACTAAGTTAAGAACGAGTTTAATGAGTAATAGTGCCCCCGTGGGTTTGTCATATAAAAAATTATATACAAAACACTTATCTTGATAATTTGTGTACGGTTTAAAATTAAAATCTTACTGTAGTTTTTGAGTCAAAGTACATTATTATTAAATTCAATATATTGCTATTGTATAGAAAGGGGGTACGATGAAAATTATAATTGAAAATTGGATCGCAAATATTGAAAGTTTAAGAAGCAATGGAATAATGTATGTGAAATACTGTTTCATGTACAATATAAACAGTTTTTTTCTTAAGTAAATACTGACGCCTATGGTTAGTTTTATTAGTTCGTCAATCTTATAAAATTTGATTTTTTTCTGTTAATCAAATAAATGTATTACAGACAAACCATTTACTTACAAATGGCTAACATTGATTAATATTTATTAATAAATAGCTCCTTCATAAATATTTCTCGTATGCAATAGCATTGATTGTAAGGAATTAAAATTAAATGAAAAGGTTAATCAGTTCGGTATATTATGAGGTGGGAAAGAACATTTGATAAATACAACGGACACATCTCATAACGATAAAAATCTTATTTAGTTCAATAAACGGTCAGATCTTTTAGTTCCATATAAGATAATATTCAGGTTATTGCCGAATTCGTCAGACAAATTGAAAGCGATGATAGTAGGTAGCATCGGGATGCAAAATCAACATAGAACATGGAGTCACGAGTGAGTGAATATTAACTTCGCACTGTTCAGCTACATGAGGGCTTTGGGTGACGGATCATGTAATTTTGAAAAATGGTCAAGTGACGTGAACGACACCTGAGCTGCCCCCTCTCCTAACTACCACACCACACCAACAGGAGGACGTTTGAGATCTCGACAGAATTAATGTTCATCGTACCCCTACACGGTGGGTCTTTAGTGGTACTAGGCTCGAACTCATGACATGCCTGCCATGATCCGATACCTTAACCACTAGGCTACTAACACGGGGTCGCAAACACAGTTTAGTCGGAGTAATCCACAAAAACAGTTGCAAAGAGTGAGATGTCGAGTGAAATGAAAACATTTAGTTAGAGAGGTTAGAATTAAATTTTTATTAGACCAGTGCTTCTCAAATTTTCAATATTCGCGACCCAATATTCTATCATATATAATTTTCATAGCACCCCCCTCCCTCCATACAATAACAATTTTTAATTCAATAATACTACAATTGGACACTAAAACTACGATACAACTTTAGCCTCTTTAGTGCCACCAACATATATAAACGTCTCGCTCAGCCAAAGCATTAATTTTCTGGACATATATATATACGTCTATTCGAAGTACGATCTTTTCTGTGAACAACTGTCCATAAAATAATTCCGGAGGATTTTGAATGCAATAAAAGGACTCCGACAGTTTTTTGCGAAGGATTTACTAATTTCAGAGGATTTGCTTATTTATCCCTTTTCTCCCCCCCCCTAAAAAATCATCACATATGAACATCTACGGGGGAAACGGTGGCATTGGGGAGCGAATCAGGTAACTTTTATTCGGCAATTAAGGGATTAATTATAAACTAATAAATTATTAAGGTAAGTTTTAATACAAACCCATAAGGTCGCTGGTAATTATCAATCTTGCTCTTAACTTAGTATTGCTAAATTAATTATAAAATACATTGTATAGACTGATACATTTATATAAGTGTATTGTATCAGAGTTTAAAGAGAGTTTTTGTAATTTTACAGTTCGTATGTATCATACTGTAAAGGATTTGTGAAATTCAAAGGAATCTGAGAGACATGGATTTCACATGGCAGTTGATATAAATAATTGGATTGTATTAGTTTATTATATATTATTAGTTTATTATATTAATATTGTTGCGTTACTTTATTATATTTATCTTGAAAATTATGTCATTTGATATATTTTGCTATATTTTGTGCAAAAATTACGGCAATTCCTTAACATTTCCCATGTGTGTGAAAATATTAAATATAGTAGTTATTTCGTTTTAATTTTTTTTAATCTGTTTCTAACATTTTTATGATAATAACGAACAAAAATAAAGAGAAAAAATTTCCATTTTTGGCACGTTATTCTCAAATATATTCCACAGGCAAGGGGTTAAGGAAGAGTTTGTGTGTAATATGCAAAATCATCTATATAATACGCCGATATGCAGCCAATAGGGATAAACCGCTTCGCTCATGATTAAAAATCAACTACTGAATTTGGCGATAACTTTTAAGAAATAATTTTGCGAAAATCGCGATTCACATGGGTGACTGAGCGGAAGAGTTGATGTATGAAATTTCCCGTTTTTGAAATGTCTGACAAACATAAAATTTGGAAAGCATGTTTTTTTATGAGTAGAAATTTGAGTAGAACGGGCATTGCAGGGAAATCAATTTTAAAGGAGGGGGGTGCAGATTATGGGTATAAATTTCCGTTTTTGAACTATCAGACCAACAAACTTGGAATTTGGGTAGCATATTTCTAAGGGAGAGTTACGGAAGCTTAAAAGATAAATATTGTTACGTTGATTGGGGTTCGAGGATTTTCTGCAAATCAGTCGCAGCTCAATTTCAGCTCAAATGGGCGCTTTAAAATGTATTTTATCAAAGATTGAAAATTCCATGAAATAAATATATAAAGAGTGTGAGTTAATAGTAGGAATTGAATAAAAACAGTATTCAACAACAATACTCGCAGAATAAATCTCAGAAGGTCTTTGCACCTTCAACAGTGATGAGGCACAACTATCAGCGTCCAAAGTACAAATATTTAGAAGATTATTCACAAGTACCGCTCGTTCTACTCAACAGCCGACGCAATCACTAATCGATTCTTCAACAGTCAAGGCAAGACTAATTATAGCTAGTCAAAACAATACTAACTCGGTTTCGGTGAGCCTCTCCCTATTTATAGACCTCGTGAATCGTTTGAGAAAGATCAGCTTGAGTCATAGATCGTGAAATTAGTGTATTTCTCCACTTATTTCCAGAAGAATCCATATGGTCTCGAACTCTCCAAAAATGGTCACCAAGTTGCCAAATTATTCGCCAAAAATGATCCTAATTTGGCTCTACAGTCCATTTAATTACCATTATAACGTAAAGGCGGACGTTGCTTGCGAATATTACAATTTTAATATAAAACAAATGTAACATAGAGTAATATAAATGCTTTACACGTCCAAATACAACATATTTTCACTATTCCGCACAAAATTAATAGCAATATATTCTGTTTTAGAAATTCAAACCTTGTTCTATTCAAAGCAGAACGTGAGGGCTATAAAAATGTTTTAGAATACAATTGAAATCCTTAGGAAATCCGGCACATGAATTTTCGAAAAATTATCGATTTTTACTTTTTTTATATTTTCTAAAATTGCATTAATTTCTGTTTAAAATGATATCTGATATGAGAAAATACATAATTAGAACTATTTTTATTTTTTTTTTTAAATGAAGCTACTCCTTGACGCACACCAAATGAGCTCTGCTAAGAGTACCTGTGTTTCCACTTGCATAAATTTCTCATGAGCACGAATCCATATGATGTTCAAGTGACAATATTAGATACTGTTAGACTTTTCCCCCCAAAAGTGTATGGGTATACGTCTTTTGGATCTTAAAAGCGAAACGGAGAAATTAAAGTTAAGTCATGGAAAAGCCTCAGTGGTCGTAACTGACTCACCGACATTTTAATATAAAACGTTTGAAGTTATAGTATGGCTATTAGAAATACTACCAATGAACTATGCAGCATGAAAACTGTGCGGGTTGTTTAATTTCATCTTCTGTTTTCAAACGAGAGCTTTTAACATTGAATGTGTCCTGCTGATATAAATGTCTGGTGCAAGTTTCAAAAGACAGAAGCTGAATATAACGAAAAGCTCTATGATTATAAAGACATACACACATATTATGTACCATAATGAATTAAATGAAGTCAATATTTAGAGATCTAGGTTATCCTATGTTATTAAGAAAATGTTTACATGGAAAGACTCGAAACCCAATTAAGTCATGTAGCAAAATTAATTGTTCTTGAAACAAGTGGTATTGAACCTGGTTATAATTCTGTGTCATGCTTCAAAAAACTAGATTGATGTAGGATTGCGTAGCACAATGAAAGCATCTAGGAATCCAAAAAAAAAGGCTAAATTGTTAAAAATAATGATAAAAAGAAAATTAGAAGAATCTTTAGAATTAGCAGAGAGTAAGAATAATTCTTCATATGCTTCTGGAAAATACTGAAAAAAGTAAATGCTCAAAAAATTACAAATTTTTACTTTAAAGCCCGATTTCTCAAAATGTAATATTTTTCGGTTTATGTATACATTTTTCTTAAAACCCACTTATCATATAATCCTCAAATTTTCAGTGAGCAGACTTTTAACATGTTTACACATTTTAATGGAGGGGATTAGATATATCTTGCTAACTGTTTTAGATAAGGCTTTTTTAAACTAAATTTTAAGGGAAAAAATTGGACAATTTTTAAAAAATTCATGATTAATTTAATTTTTAACAAAAACACACAAACCCTTCGTTAAAGTCTTATTAATAGTACACATAATCAACTGTAAAAATTGAATTTAGGAGAAATAAGTAGTTTCCGAGAAAAAGATACATAAACTTACGCAATTTAACATGGGCTCCTATGGAGGTGACAGACGCCCTTAAACGTCACTTCAATAAATTGACAGTTGATTTGATCTTACAAAAGGTAAAAAGGAAAAAAAAAAACATTATTCCATTTAAAACAATACTGAATAAAATTCAAGAATTTAACAAGAATGAGTAAAAAACTGATACAGAACCTCATAAGATATAGCTTAGCATTTTGAGTGATAGTGCTTGTAGTTTGTGGAATGCTAAACAGCCATGAAATTTAATTGCAGCGGGCCAGTCATAAATGAGGAAAAGTAATTTTACTGTTATTTGCGTGTCTGGGCCATAAAAGATATAGGTTTTGTACTTTTTCAACGAAGGACAAAATAATAAATTACTGGTAGTTATTAGATAGCTATTATATTTATGATGTGAAATAAGAAACTCTTTTAACTGCCTACTAAAAATAAAAAAATAAATTAGAAAATGTATCTGAAAAAAGGTTGAATCGGTAAAATAAATTGCAAAAATTAACTGATGATACTATAATAAATCTGTAGGATTAATGTTTCTTCCAAAAGTCCGAAAAAACTTAATACGGACAAGTATTAATTTCAGAAGGGACAATTTATTTTATAAGATTAGATATTATATAAATAAATAAATAAATCTACAGCTACTTATTTTTAAAAAAAAACTACCTGACTTTATATCAGTAAGCCAATAGAAAATTATATTTTATCAAGTACTAGCCGTTACCCACCCACTTCGTTGGGTATTTCGTGATGCTAAATGAATATATATACTGTTTTTATATACACATAACTTATTGATAGAATTAAGAATTTGATTGTATTGAAAATTATTCTTATAATTCTTGGTGTAAACAGGTCTCAGAACTTTCAAATAATAACTTCTAAAGTTGAAGTAGAATTATCATTTACTCTCTCCTTAACGGATTTCCACAAAACCCATTCTTAGTGGATCTCTACTCAATAAAATAAACATGCTTGTCAAATTTCAAGTTTTTACATCTAATAGTTCAAAAGCGGAAATATTTATCTGTAACACCTCTTAAGCCCCCGTAAAGCCATTTAGAGGTTAATTTTTGAAAAACTCCTTTCGTAGAGAGCCTCTACTCGGTGAAAAGAGCATGCTTACTGAAAGTTTCAAGTTTGTCGGTCTAATAGTGCAAAAACAGGAATTTTTATCTGTAACACCCCTTAAGGCAACAACGCCTAGAGTTATTGTGCCTCCGTAACAATCGCTATATCGATAGCTATAAAAAATAAAGCTTTACATTCATACTGAATATAAAGACTGAACTTTAGTAACAATTAAGTACTTTTAAAATGGGAAGACTCGTTTCTATTCTTGTTTCCCTTTTATTTGTTGTTTGTTCTGTATCATTGCGGCATATATTTTATTGCTGTATATTAACTATTAATTACGTTCTTTTAAGCGATCACCAAATTTAAACTATTAATAAAAAACTTTTCTAAAAAATTTCTTAGCTGATACATTTAGATATTTTCAATATCAGGAATCTTGTATTTGGGCATAAATAAATATATTCTAAACTCTTTGCGTTTTATTTTACTGTCAAACACTTCGATCAATTCCTTTTAATTATAAAGAATCATAACATGGATTTATCTAAACATGTATTCAATAGAATTAAAATGTAAATTGAATCTTTTAGAATGTTTTATATATATTTTCTGTATTAAAATTAAATTCTAAAGAAGGAATGTATTTTTATAATCAATAAATCAAAAAGTAATTACTTTAATAATATAATATTAGTTCCCACATTTGTAAATTTCATATAAATAAGTTGATGTAAATGGAAATCACTTAACAGTCTAATTGTACAACTATTATAGCTATATCTCATTAATGGAAAGGGGGATAAATTTTATTCATTAACGTATAATTATGTATAACATATTGCCAGTGTATTTTATTTATATTACACAACGAAACAATATTATTTAATTCTGTTGTTTTCTGGAGTTCAAATAAAATATTTTATGACTTGAAAATAAAGTTTTATTTTATATATAAATACTTGTACCTATTACCTGTTTTTTTAATACGCATTCTATCCAATGTGTGAAATTTGGAATAAAAATTATTAATTTCAAGAACTTATATCGGCTAATTACATTTCGTTTGAAAATCTGTGGATTATTTCCAGAAAAAGATTTCTTACTGTGTACATTAATAATAATTTCTGAATTAGGCAGTGAGTTATTAGTGACTTTTGAAATACGTTTTTTCTCGTCTAGAGCTTCAAGCTTCTGCATTTTATAATTTTAACTTCGAATCTGTTTTGATGTACCAATTCTCTCACATGCACTTCTTGTTCAAATATATATATATATATATATTCGTTATTTATTCAAGTTACCATATCAAATAAAAACATAGACAGTTTACCAATGCCTGACTATTTCATATCATAGTCAAAACATTCCAGAAATAATTTGAAACTTGGTACTCTCTGTTGAAACCCATAAGTTGTTTCCCTTAATCGGAGTTGTTTCTCTGGCTGCATTGCATATATTTGCTGACAATATTGACCCAGTTTCTAGGTGTAGTTAAGTAACATGAAATTTCTCGCAATTTTTTACTAACTATAGCTTTACTATACCTTTATTTTGATTTCCTTTTTTGACAAATTGTGCGCAGACGATTATTTTAATTCTATCTCTCTTAATATTTTAATAAGCTTATGTTATTAGATTTGGCAGCATATTTTTAGTATTCTATTGTGGCCCGGTAGCCTAGTAATCAGGATGATAGACTCGTGGCTGGCGTGTCCTGAGTTCGAGCCTAGTACTGCTAAAGCCCCGTCGTGTAGGTGGGTGACGAACGTTAAATTTGTGGATGCTCAAACGTTCTCCTTTTGGTGTGGTCTGGAAGTTAGGAGAGGGGGTGCCCTCTCAGGTGACGTCCTCGTCACTTGACCATAGTTCAAAATTACAAGATCCGTCCAAACGCCCTCAAGTAGCTGAATATTGTGTATTATGACGTTGACATTCACTCACTTACTCACTTTGTTATTCTATTACTATGAAAAAGATGAAATATACGAGCTATAGCTTTTTGTAAAGATTCCTACATGTGTGATTATACTTTTGAAAACAAAGGGAAATAAACAAATGCTATGAAATGTTTGCTGATCGGCCATCCTCACTGACAAATATGTTTTTAAATATGCTTTTATTTTTTAATTCGGAAATGTTGTCTGAGTCTATATATCTTTTCTTCGAAACTATTTAACATTACATTGAGAAATGTTTTACACATATATATTCATCCCTTCAATTTATTTTAAATTATAATTTAAATGTGAAAAATGTAATTTGTAGAAAACAAGAAAAAGGAACAATATCAAATATCCTTCTTCTGTAAGTAATTTTCATAACTATTTCACATTTTTAAAAAGTTACTACAACAAAATTCAAGATAGGATTCCTGCTAAGTTAATATCTCTTTTCTTTGAAACTATTTAGCATTACATTAAGAAATTTTTTACACATATCTATTTCATCCCTTCAATTGATTTTAAATTATAATTTAAATGTGAAAAATGTAACTTGTATAGAAAACAAAACAAAAACTTAATATCAAATATCCTTTTTCTGTAAGGAATTTTCATAACTATTTCACATTTTTAAAAAGTTACTTCAACAAAATTCAAGATAGGATTAGTTCCTGCTAAGTTTTCAGCATATTAAATGTATTCTTTCAAAAATTAAATTTGTGCATGCATTGACATATTTATTGACATGCATATTTATATGACTGAGGATTAAAACAATTGCGAAGTTTTCCCTAAAGATAAAATCATACCTTGCTAAATGTCGAAGGATAATCTCTATATATAAAAATGGATGTTTGTATATATGAAATCGCATCACTCCAACACCGTTCCACCGATCACTATTAAAATTGACATGTATAAGTATTCTTTACGAAGAAGGTTTTTGTTCTATTCTCTTTGTTGTATCTCCCCACCAGGTGGAGCTAGAGCATATCAACTTTTCTACCGTTCAATCAGTTGCCAACATGGTCGCCTAACACAAATAAATTAGGTTTAGATAGTTTCTCCTTTTATGTTAATCTATATATATATATATAAATGGATGTTTCTATATATGAACACTCCAAAACCATTCAACCGATCGCTATGAAAATTGGTGTGTATAAGTATTTTTTTTGTGGAGAAGGTTTTTGTGCTATCTTCTTTGCTGCAGCTCTGAACGAGGTAATGCTACAGCATATAAGCTTCTGCACCATTCAATCAATCATCTAGTGGCCAACAAGGTCACCATAAATGATACAAACATTTCGCTATTTTTCCATTGAATTGCTATTATAATGTAAGGAACGGCGTTGCTTGCGAATATTACAATTTTAACATAAAATAAATACAACATAAAGTAATATTAACGCATTACACATCTTAATATAAATAATTTACACTATTTTAAGCACAAAATTTGAAATAATATGTTACTTTTGTTGAGGATTGATCAGCTTCGGAAGGTGTTGTTAAAAATCGACCCACAAGAGAGTTACGGAGTGTTATAAATTAAAAAAATCCTTTTTATCAGCTATTACATCTACAGACTTAAAATTTAACAAATATGGGTTTTTTTTGTTCAGCTGAGGTATGCAAAAACTTTTTTGTTGTTGTTGTTTAATTTGCAAATCACGTAAAATTAACTCAATAAAAACTTCGTTATCCTTCAATCTGTATTGTTTAATTTTTTAATTCACCCGTTCAAAGAATCAGTGTAGTGCTTATATATTTTAAAAAATCTTTTTGTTTCTTTTGTTTTGTTCTTCTGTTTAGTCTTCAGAGTTGTGTGTGTGTGTGCTTTTTTGTATTAGTCACAATTGGCACGCTTAGATCTCGCGAACTTTCTACAATTCAAACGTTCCAAGGCTTACGCAGTGTAATATACAAATATAATCCAAAGCTTCTTAAATATGATAAGCTTTGCTTATGTTCCGAATGCTGTGCAATCTATTTCAATGCTCTGAATTCCCTGATTAATTGACTACTTTCATTGCATTCAAATTGAATGGAAAGTATGCAAAAGGTAATATTAGTTAATATTGTTATGATATGCGTGGGCGATTATGTAAATTACATTGTCCAGAATATGTATACACATCCCAGTCACATTAATGTGACCACCTGTCAAAAACCAGAAAAACCACCTTTCGCAAAGCTGACTGTTGCGAGACGTGCAGAAAAAGAGTCAATTAGGTTCCTAAAGGTGTTCACTGGAACGCTGAGTTATGCTGCTGACCCTAGATTACGAGGGTGAGGATTCATGGCGTGAAAAACCTGATCAAGCTGATCCCACAAATTCTTGCTTGGGTTTAAGTCAGACGAGTTTGCTAGCCAGGAGAGAAAGGTAAACTCACATCCTGGTGCTCTTCGAACCACGCACAAACACTGCCAGCTGTATAGCCCTTTAAGACCCGAATTGTTTTTATCTTCAAATATTAAACTCTTCTGGTTATTAATACTATATGGACCTCAATAACATTGGGGAAAATAATAAAAAAATTCCCGCTCCCTCCCTGGAATGTAGACGGTATCCGCTCGATCGTACGGGTTGGGCGTTATCTGTGAAACAGGTCACCCATGAAATTATACATTTAGCTCTAAGTTATAAAAGAAACAATCTTAATTCAACTAAAATTGTTACAAATAAGGAAATTATTGATAAAAATTATTTCTTATATTAATTTATTGTTTATTTACTGCAAAAATCTGTTGTATTGTTTTTGACAAGTATAAATAACCATTGCATTTTTCACATGTTTTCGAACTGCTTTCGTAGCTTTAAAATCTGCACTTGTGCGAGGCCTCGAAATGCCATCAACGGATCGAAAAGGGCTATACATGTCAAGCATTTTATCCTGGAATGGCCAGGATATCGGATAAATCCTTTGGACATCCCTTTTGGACATCGGATAAATCTCTCCCTTTCAGCATTACGCCAACATTTGCAGTGTTTTCTGAAACCCTCACATACACTTTATATGCGCTCAACTGAAATGTGTTCCCACCTGCCTTCTGTAATTGATTATTTAACGTCGACGTCGAATGTCCATGGTGGTAACATTAATGTGACTAGACTGTGTATTAAATCATATACTCTTAAATTATTCATTTTTTCCATCTCTCTTCATCTCTATAACTGTAAACAACTAATCTATTTGAAAATAATGTTTACCACAAACCTTACAGTGCGTAATTTAGTTATAAGCAAATGCAAGGAAGAAAATTAATGGGACCCAAACACTTCATAATATGTAAACATAATTCGCGTTTATGCTTTTTGTTTTTAAAATGCCTTATCTTTCTCCTCAGTATCCTTAGAGTATGGATCTAAAGTGTGAAAATTAATTAAATTTATTTCTTTTTTTACTCTCTTTAAAAGAATCGATTGAATTTCCGGGAGAAAATAAAGAAAGTACTTTAAAAGAGTTTGCACAATTAATCTTTTACGAAGAAGTTAAACAACATCTTATGTACTTTTCAAGGCGATGTGGGGATGAAAGTGTCAAGAAAATCTCGTTATCTTCACCAGAAGTTACAACCAATTAATTCACTCCTCATTAAGAGCATCAATTTCATCGGAAGAAATTATAAAGTTTACATATCATTCTATTTGAAGTAAGTTTTAGATTTCCTGGATCAAGATTTTAGTATTTTTAAATTAAATTTTACAAAGTAAAATACACACACATTATACCATAAAAAATACACGTCAATATATTTAATAAATAAAAAGTAGTTAGAATCTTACTGTAATGAATATCTCTTTTATTTTTACTGGGCATTTATAACAAAGTAATATCTAATAGAATAAATATTTAATATAATTATAAAACAATTTTAACGACACATTTAATTATGAATAATCAATAAAATTTTTAATAAACAAAAAATCATTCTTTTTATCTGTTATCTAAATATAAAAAGTTTATTTTAAGTTCTCTAAAACAATTTAAAATAAAAGGTTCTTATTAATCATTTATTTGACATACAACTTATAACACGGAATTATTTGTACAATGACGTTGCCCCAACTATTTTCCTAAAATTCTCGTAATTAATAATAATTTTAGAATGTTACTTTCATTTAATAAAAGAGCTTTGTAAATTTCATCCAAAAAATCTTGAGAATCTCATGTATAATTTATTTGCCTAATCTTTTTTAATCTAATTCTTAAGTACTTGAACAGCATGGAACCCCTCAAATTTACAAACGCATTTTATTTCAAATAATATGTATTCCATTTTTCAATGTTATATAAATTTTATTTTATGCTCATGGATCCATCCAATAATTTAAAATGGATAAATTCTGAAGCAATAAAGTAAGGAAATATAAAAACTGATTCCAGAAAATTGTAAATGAAACTCCGTATTCTAAAACAGGAATATACACTCAGAGAAATTGTAGTTTCAGACATTGACGCGCTTTCTTTACGAATACTTGTGCTGCAAGCAAACCTACTACCTGATTCAAGTACAATAAGATCCCGCTTAATGCTGTTTCGGTTTAGCGCTCTTTTATTTCAACCCGGGGATTCCCCGAAATTGTAGGTTTCAAAATATATACATAACATATCCGAAACAGTGTAGTTGTGTTTCTTGTTTGGTGCGGTGATGTACGGACGCATTTTTATCATTTGAAACATTTATTGACATTATTGTAAGTATAAATTTATATAATACTATAACGATTAATACAGAGACAAATATTAAGATCTTTAGTTTTTATCATGGGTGATAATGAAAAACAAGAAAAGAAAGCAACCAGAAAAAGCATTTCACTGGAAACTAAAATGCAAGTGATTAGAAGAGTAGATTCTGATGAACGTCAATCTCAAATTAGTGCTGCATTGAATTTGGCAACTTCAACAAGATGCCTTCTTGACAAAAAGGTAGAAAATTGGAAATATAGAATAGACTGAATGATCTGACTGACTTAGAATTTTATTTATGTATTCTATGTATGTATTTATTTGTATTGTTTTTATTTTTGTAAAAAATAAATTTTTGGTTTTATTTTTATTAAAAAAACATAGTTATTAAATTTAATACCTAACCCATTTTCTATCCATCTTCCCCTAACCCCATTATTTATATGTTAAGATAGCCTCATTTAGCGCTGTTTCGCATTACGCTCTACTTTGATGGAACGTATCTCCAGCGTTAAGTGGGGTCTTACTGTATATGTATATCCGATCCTGTTAGGCTGATTTGATATGTCTGTTCTAGCGGGTGTTAGTGAAGGGAGGCAGCTGAAATCTCGCTTGAGGTGATTCTTCTGAACCATTCGATGACAATCGTTGGATTCCTCCCAATTCAAGAGGCAATACTGAGGAACGATAAGTTACAATGCTGCCACTGTCAAATTCCGCCCTGTGCTTGTGGAAATTTATCCTTCTTTTACGAGGCATAACACCATATTCTTACAAATAACCAACATTTAAAAAGGATTTACAAATAAAAAAGCCGCTGCGTTACTTTCCTTTCGTACACAACTTGAGATTTCTTTTCACCCTTCTGTGTAATTTGACTGCGCTTAAATGCTAATCATTTGTGCATACCCCAATATGTTCTTCCTTTCATTCGATTTTAAAACATTTGTCTTTTTCCTCTTTCCTAATGACTAGAAATGTAGTAAGTTAAAAAAACCATAATAAATGTAATCTCGCTAGAGGTCTCATATTGCAATAGTATTCTTATTTACTCTAGAATTCTGATTAAATTGCATCTTTCTTAAATACAAACAAGTAATATAAAAAAATTTAAGTCAAATCGTACTTAGGTCAACAAAGAAAAATTTTATTTTAGTTGCTGTTTATTAAATAATTACAATTAATATAAATATGTATATACATATGACAAAATCAAAATATTAAGTGGCAAAATATAAATCGATTTACCTTGCAATATTTTCCATTTTTCTTTCAATATATGGTGTTGGACTATTTTTGCTCGTTTGTTCCTATTTATGCAACAATTAAATTTAATTATTCTAATAATATAATACAGTAAATAGAAACCATATTCTCAGAAATTAAGCCATTCCAAATGGATTTGGACCCACGACCTTTGGATTAAAAGTTCAACCTTCAATTCATTACACTACAGAGTCACAACCTGCGATTGTAATTTCTATATATGGTGTCGGACTATTATTTTTGTTTGTTACTATATATTCATTAATTTAATTTAATTAATGAATTAATAATCAAAAAAAGTATTAACATCAAGTGTCATCTACTACAAGTTTAAAAAAATATATTTGAATTTGAGTGGATGAATAAAAATTATGCTATTAACGATTGAAAATTTGAACAAGATATATATAAAAAAATAAGCATGTATAGAAAGAGTGTAACCTATTAGGAATTTAAAAATAGCATGTCGTAATTGTGTAGCGTAAAAAAAAATGATAGAAACTTACTCATTTCTCTTTTAAAATAATTATTTACGTTTTTAATGTGGCATAATTTAGTCCTTCTAAAAACCAAATTGCTAGTACAATATCACATCGTCATTGAAATGCTATCAGAAAACACTAGGGAATGAAAACCTGATACGAAGCTAGAGCCAATCATTCATGAATACATTGTAGAAAAATAAGATTTTTGGTAAAAAAATTGGGGAATGAAACATTCATTTCAATGGACTGTTTTAAAAGTAATTGAGATTAAATTTAGTGGCTGCGCTCTGCCTGTTATGAGAGAAGCAACTATAGATTATTCCAAAATATTTCAGAATGTTTGTAGGAATATAATTACACATCATTATTAATAAGAAATTGTATATGGTTCTATTAATTCAAAAGATAGAGAGTGACTATATATTTTGCAAACGATCTCAGATATTTAAAACACATGCATTTTTATTTAAGTATTCATGATAACATATTGTTACGTAAATCCGGATTCGAGGATTTTATGCAAAACTATCACAAAGAAAATAAACAGTTCTTTAAGAGCGATGCGAATTTATTATCAAAAATCCAATCCTCTAAATACAGGATTCAGCAGCAATATTCTTAGAGTAAATCTCCGAAGGCCTTCGCACCTTCAAAAGCACTCAAGCACAATTGCCAGTGTTTAAAAATACACGCATGTAACATATTATTCACAAGCACAGCCGAGCTAATCGCTAGTCAAAACAATCATCACTACTCGCTGGTTTAATCCAGACTCTTCGCCGTTCCGGCGAGCATCTCCTTTATAGGCGCGACAGAAACTTCCAGAAATATAACAGCTCGTGTCATTGAACGTGACACTAGTGGAGAGATCTACTACTTTCTAGAAGAATCCAGAGGGCTCCGAACTCATCAACATGGTCGCTAAAGACGCCAAAATGATCGCTAAAGACGCCAAAATGATCGCCAAAGTCACCGAAATGGTCACCAAAGTCGCCAAGTTGGCTACCAAAAATTATGCTAACTTGGCTCTACCACCAAGATTTTGCCAAGTTCTCATTGAATCGCCATTATAACGTAAGGGGCGGCATTGCTTGTGAATAGTATAATTTTAACATGAAATAAATATAATATATATCCAGAGTAATATAAATGCATTAAACACTCAAATACAAATTAGTTACACTATTTACACAAAATTCGTAACAATATAATAGGCGTATTCTGCAGGATTATATTATTGCAAGAATAAATATATAGATGAGAGTAGGGTTGGGGAAAAGTCGGGAAATGTGTGTGTGCAATACAGAGATTTTGGCTCTGAAAAAAGACTCTCCTCGTTCATTGCAATAAGAGTTGACAGCTTGTTGTTGCCATACCATTCACTACAAAACAAAGTGTGCTTGTGGTTTTCAAAAGTTTTTGCAAGGAAGTTTTCAAACATTTTAACCTACTAATACACATTGACTTAAACATTGACGATAAGCATAATTTACACTAAAAGGATTGCAGTTTATAATATTGTGGTCATTTATTAGCTGACAATGTTTTGTCCTTCAGTTTAAAGGTTAAATTTTCAAGATGGTGTGCCAGTATTATAAAATACCTGGTGTATATTCCATAACACCCGACAAAATATACTAAATAAAAATAAAGTTTATAAAATGAGTTTTGAGAGTATAATGTTGATAGCTAAACAATACATAGTTATTAATTATATAAATATAGTAAAATAATCGCATTTAAAACTAAAGAACATTTTTTTAAAAAATTGAATTCATTGGAACAAAAACAAAACAATTTTTCTATTATTTGAAAATTATTCTATATTTCATACCAGGACATAGCAATAAATGGTTCCAAAGCGACTGGTATTTATCCTGTCAACAGAAATATCTTGAGTGGTGAAGATTTTATTTTATTTATTATTGATTATTTATTTTATTACTTTTATTTAGATTTTTTATTATTTATTTTATACTATATACTTAATGATCATAGGTCTCAGCCAATGAGACCACCAAATAACTTTGTACCATATTCATCTAAAAGTTCTAATTCATCTCAAACCTGTTCTTCCAAGAGCCCTGATATTATTTTTCCTGATACGTCTGGGTCAACAAATTTTGTCCCTCCCGTGGAGATATCACCACCACCTAAAAGGAAGCAGAATTCAAATTTAGAGGCAAGAAAGCTGGATCTTCTTCTATAATAACGCACTGCCCACATAAAAAAGTGTTAGAGGATAAACTAAAAGAAAAGAACAAAAAGAAGGAACCATATAAACAGAAATGACTTTCCCTTAGTCTTAAAAATATGACTTTTTATAGTAAAACAAAGCAATGTTTTACGAAATCTTAATTAGAGTTTTCCAATGGCTTAAGGTATCTGAATACGTTCGGAACCAGGATTTTAAAAAAAAACGCTTAAATGTATAATTTTCATGATATTTAGTGTCACTTAGATTAGAATGCATGTATAAAATTGTTTTAAGGACATTATGACAAAAAAATTATTTAAATACAATATTAATTTCTCCTTTGGTAAAAAATGCTTCTATTGTATTAATATTTTGCCTGTATATAGCTCAGATCTCTGTACAGAGGCTCAACTATGATTTTTGAAACATTCAAATTATTTTCAGAATTACAACCATTTGAAATAGTTTACGGCGTATTTTCTTAAAATTTCTCCCCTCTGTTGTCGTAAAACATAGATAAACCGACTTCCGAGTTATGCATTTCGAAAATTCTAGTTGAGACTCTGTACAGAGGTCTGAGCTGAATACAGGCAAAATATTAATACAATAGAAGCATTTCTTACAAAAGGAGAACATTTGGAGAAAAGGTTATTCTAAGTTCATTTTTTGCCAAAATATTGTATTTAAATAATTTCTTTTTGTCATAATGTCCTTAAAACAATTTTATACATGTATTCTAATCTAAGTGACACTAAATATCATAAATATTATCCATTTACACGCTTTTGCAAAATCACGGTTCCGAACGTAGTCGGATACCTTAAACCACTATTACATATCATTCGACTATTCCATAATACCCTACATTCGCCATTTTTTTTTAAATAAATTTTTTTATAACAACAAAATAAATATTTTTTTTACAATCTTTTATAGTATATATCGATGACGATTTTGGAGATTTTTATCAAAAATCAGAGTAATTTTTAGAAATGTAAATGGTAGTCCATAATGCATGTCTATTTTCTAAATGATCTCAAATACTTAAAAATCATGCATTTTTCATTTAAGTATTCTCGATAACATATAATATTCGTGTTGCCGTCTATTTCATTCTCTCAATTTCATAAAAGTTTGAGACTAACTTTTTACTTCAAACATGATTCCATTCTGTATACAATGAATAATCACATCTGTTCTGTAAAAAGTAATGCTGCTAACTTAAAATATAGAAGCTTAAATTCACTTAATTATTGAATACTACTTATTTCACATTTGCTACCAATATAATGTTCCAATTCTTTGAGAGAATATGATATATATTAATAGTTAATACCTAAATCTAATATCAGTCGAATGAAATACATTATTATGGAGGTAAAAGACATTAAGGTTTCCCGAAAACCTAATAAACAAGTAAGCTAGTCTCATTCAGATAGTTTGCGCGAGATAGAAGAACATCAGAGTCAAATCCAAAATAGTGTTAAGCGAAAATTCCTTTGGCGTTTTATTGAATGAATGTGAATATCTCCGTTGCACTGCTGCGTTTCATTTTCATATCGGTAAATGATAAATTCTACGGAATTCCCTCAGGTTAGAGTATTTATTTAGCTTAGGTAATATTTTCAATGTAAAAGGTATAAATCTATTTACGTTATGTAGTTAGTAGTTGTGACTCATCTGTTAAAGCAATTTTTCTATCCAAAAATAGCTTAAAGGAATATAAAGTGTAGCTTATAGATCTATAAAAAGAAAATTCATATTTTTTTAGGTTATTTCTTAAGACTTGCCAATAAAAAGGATTTTGGTTCGATAAAAAAGCGTTGTCAGGAAAATTATATTTTTTGTCGAAAATAACGTATATAATATATTTTTATAATAATTGCTCGAATTATTACAAATTATGATTTTTAAGGTGTTTTTCAATGTTTTGTTGACTTGTGAAATGATTAATTAGAATTTATAAATAAAAGTTTGTGTGTCTGTGAAATTTAGAGCATTTATATCTCATTGTGCATTAGTAAAATGCTAATAGTATAATAAATGCTATATATTAATACAGGTCGTCAATAACATAATGCAAGATCGATTATATAATAAATATCGGCATGTTATTAAGAATATACGAAATAAAAATATATTTCTGCTTTTTCTAATTTTGCAATCTACATGTCGAACTTCATTCTGAAATAAAAGGACCAAGAAGTAATTATGATATTTCTTACTGATTGTGAAACACACTTTATATATCCTGATGGCGAAAGTTACAGCATAGAAATTTTCATTAAAAGATATAAAGTAATTCAAGTTGAATTTTTTAGAAGTCCACATGACTTATACTCCTCTTTCTTTCTTTTCTGTTTTATTCGCTTTCTGAAATTTCACAAAATATGTGAATTGACTAACTGATTCCAACATCATAAAAATAGAAAATACTTATGAATCAAACAAGTGATTAAATGATGATAAGCTGATGAGGAATTTTGATGAACAACTTCAGATGGACAGTTGGTGTTCTCAAACACTAAATATGGGCTTAAAATTTAATTCTACAACAAAATACTAAATTTTCCCCAAAAACTAATCGCAATAAAAAGGGTGAACTCAAAAAGAGATACTAGAAGATTGAATTCATAGGCTATTTTAAATAATTAAACATCAATATGGTAGGAGATTTACAAGGTCTGTTCTCAAAAAGTATACGACCTTGAATTTTCCCGCAAAAAATAGAGCTTCTAAAGCGATGTCACTGTGCACAGTGGGAGGTGACACCTGAATACACATGCTTGATTTTTCATACATTGTTCCAGTGTACCAGTCGTTTCCTGCAGGCAATCCAGTGAGATGCTGACGCACTTGTTAGTCATTTTCTGAACTATCCAGAAGTCAAGGAGCCAGGTTCAGCTTTCATAGTGTCCAGCAGCTCCTGTGCAACAGAAAAACTCCGTCTATCAGTTGCACAGGAACTACTACACATTTTCTGAACCATCCAGAAATCAGAGAGCCAGGTTCAACTTTGATAGTGTCCAGTAGCTCCTGTGCAACAGAAATACTCCGTCTATCAGTTGCACAGGAACTACTGGACACTATCAAAGCTGAACCTAGCTCCTTGACTTCTGCATAATTCCGAAAATGAAAATTTCATATATAGGATCCCACTTTCAAAGAAAAGACGAAATAAGGCAAAACGCGACGCAGGTGTTGAACACCATTCCACAAAAGAGAAACAGTGGAATGAATGCTGGGCTAACAGTGTGAAGGCTTAAGAGGTCTACTTTGAATTTGATTAGGATCCTAATCCAGTAAAGTAACTAAAATATTGTTCTGGCCAAATGTAGGATACTTTTGGAACAGACCGTGTATGTAAGAAATAAAAGTTCTTCTTGATTTATGCTTCATAAAAATAGATTATTACTCAACTTATAGAAAAATATTTTTTAAAAAAATTATTTCCATTAAAATGATGGTCTGCTCAGGTCAGAAGTTTTAAAATTAGGCTGTTATTTATTATCGAATGACATCTAAAAAAATAGTGTGAATTTCTCTCGATAATACCTTTCAATAGAATTCAAAATAGAATTTCAAATCTAAAAAAACTTATCCAACTTTAAAGATATGATGTGAAATAAATTATGAATTATAAATACTCGTCTTATAATAATTGTAATTCTTTTTCAAGCTACACGAAATAATAAAAGTTAATGAAAATGAACTATAAAATTCACGAAGTTCTTAATTCACATGAAATTTTCTCGAATTTCTCTATTTTATAACTTTTATGTAAATATATATATAGTATAATGAGCAAAGAGAAATGTTGATAAATAATATTTTCAATAGTTATTTATTAAAAGATTTATGTTTGCTCAAACATGTTGAAACCCTCATGCAATAAATTATACACTTAACTAGCATCTATACAAAATCTATTCATCCCAGTTATCTAATGCATATTTATGATCCCATGACCTTAAATATGTTTGAAAATATAATAATAGAAAGTTTCAGAGTTTAATTTTTCCTCAAGCCTAGTACGCCCACGATAAAAAAAAATTAAGAGGTAAAAGCCATATTGAACTTTGATTTGTTTGACTGTCCCTCCAGGGGTTTACCTTCTTTAGAAAGGTCGCATTACAAGATACTTTAGCAAACTGTTCCTTCTCTTATGGGGCTTACTGTCTTTGGTTAGCAAAGATGCCGCACCCTCAGGTCCTAAGGGTCTTTTTTTATATTCTTAATTTTCCTTTCTCTGTCAGCTACTTACTTACCTTTTTCTTTATTCACTTTTGTCTAGCACACTGGTTATAACATTCTACAATAGATATACTTGATTGTTAATAATTTAATGAGCGATATATATATTTCTTGCTGTATTCCACATTATGTGTGTGTGGGGGGGGGTGTTGTTCCTTTCTTCTAAAATCATATTTTTTTAAAAAAATTCTATTAGTTTTAATTCCATGTGTCTTCGAAGCCTACACTTATTCAAATAAATAATAGAAAATAAAGGTCTAATAATAAAAAAAAGAGAGAGAAGCCAAATGAAATGAATCAAAGAAAACTAAGTGAACATTAAGGAAGCTTATATACAATTTCTACCAAAAATATAAATATATATTCACGATTATTGAAAATTGTAATTAATGAAATATTTCAATATTCTTTCACATTTTATAACTTAAGAAAAAAAAACATTTTTTTAAAAAATAATCCGTAATAAAATTGCTTACTTATATAAACTATGAAACATCAGAGATAAATATAAATATGATATATTTAGTTTAGTTTATTACAGAAAGGATGTTTTGTTATCTCCTACCAAGTATAAATTAGTTTAGATAATACTCGGGGGTAAGTATCGGTTTATAAATGACTTACAATTATTATATAATATTTATTTTGTAAAATTGAAGCACTCCATGAAGCTGTTAGACTGATTTATTATTATTGCGATTTCTTTCTCTATTTTAATTTCAATACACTCTATGATCAAATTTGACTGAGTTTTCTTCCTCGAAGAAGTATCCTAAATGTGTGAAGTTAAATGTTATTTTATTTAAGAATAGTTTAATATTTAAAATTCAGAGATTGGTTTTTGTACAGTGAACCCATTAATCAGTAACATTTTATTAAGTGGCTAATTTAAGTCGTATTGTAGAATTTACAGATAAACACAAAATTACGGAAATGATACAAAAACAAACATTTGTGGGAAAAAAAACCTTTTTTGTGGAATACACACACATATATATATTCATAATACATTAACTTTTATTATGCTATGTTATTATATTGCCTAAATGATATCAACCTTAATTCTGATTCATTTTGGCAAAATATAAATTAATGATTCCGAAGCAACTTAACAAGGGAAAAGTATAAAATGTGTTAAAAATAGGGACTGATATGCTATAAATTTATTTGTAGAGCTCTCTCTGTAAATTAAATTATTTTAAAACAATCATTTAAAGCGTACAGAAACGTTATTTATAAGCTCTGTAATTGCTTACCTAAGTTTGAATCTTAATAAAACTAATATCATTTTTCGTAGATAAGCGTATTTAATGAAGTAAAAAGTATTAAATATCTCTCTAACATTCTTTGAAGTTTTTGAAGTAATTTGTTGTTTTTCATTGCTTACCTTCATGTCTAGCTGAGCCAGATCAAGTATATGACATAGTTCACTCTAAGAAAGTCAATTACTATCAAAGCGTGCTCATATAGATCCTGTAATGCAATGCTTCTCAAACTTTCAATATTTGGGACCCAATATTCAATCCTAATTTTCACCACGCATCCCCCCCTTGTCCATACATACAATGTATTTAATTCAATAATACTATACTTTGACGCTGAAGCTACAATATGACTTTAAACTTCTTAAGGGTCAACGGCTTATATAAACATCTCGCTCAGTCAAAGCATTATTTGCCCCGGACGTATATACACGTCTTTCCGAAGTGCGATCTCTTCTGGGAACTGCTATCCATAAAATTATTTCGAAAGCTTTGGAATGCAATAAAAGGACCCTGATAATGTTTACGAAGGATTTACTTATTTCAGAGATTTGCTTATTTATTCATTTTCCTCCCCCCCCCCTCCCACCACAATACATCACATACGCGCGCCTACGTGGAAAACGGTATCATTCCTGAGCGAATCATGTAACTTTTAATCGACAGTTATATTATTTATAAACCGTACAAATTATCCAGATAAGTGTTATTTTCATATAATTTTATGACATGCCTATGGGGTCACTGGTAATTATTAAAATTATTTTTAACTTAGTATTGTTAAATTAATTATAAAATACATTGTGCAGTAAAGGTGTAAATGTGTACTTTATTTTTTATTAAGCCAGAATATATTTTGTTTGTTTACTTTTAGTAAATTAATTATTGTTTTGAATAATATTTAGCTTAAGACTTTTCATTATACTCCAGCTTCCCTCGTCGAATTAGCACGTCCCCCGAGGGCTGAGTGCCCCACAGTTTGAGAAACACTGCTTTAATGTGAGATGTGGGTAATCAATCAGTAATAAGTTATGCAGAGGCCTGTCAGGTAGAGCACCTACAACAGGTTGCTAATTTTTTTTCCTTATTATTGTAGGTCAATGTTCAATTTGTCCACTGCGGAAACGGGTAATAGCAGTTCGTTCTTAATTGCTACACCGAAGTGACAAAGAAACACCTTTTACCTCGATACCTTCGGCGCACAGGAGGAATACTTGAGTGATCCTTGCCTCTATAAGCAGGATACAGCTCTGTATAAGTCAGAGGGGATAGAGAATCTGAGGGTTGAGCTGCGCCATGTTTTGCCAGGGCATCAACAATTTCGTTGCCCTCTATGTTAACCCTCCACTAGGTGCACTTCAAAAAGTCTCTTCCATAGGCGCGTGGCATCTCTCAGATGCATCCCCTCATACTTACGTTTGAAGATGATTTAATCAGTCTATTGGTGAGATTTGACATTAAAAGGTATTATTATACTAAAATATATTGACATAAGGTGTGTTTGTTTCTAAACAAACTAACTACCTATCAAAATAACGGATTGCTACTGAAGTAATAGATAACAGACAGAAGTACCTATCTACCTGTAGCATCCAAGCCTTCAGTTGGCTGTTAGGGATTAAATGATTCAAAGCTAAGTAGTTATCATGCGTTAAAAGAGAGGGAGTTAAAAACAGGAATATGACCCAAAAAAGTTTATAAAAAAAGTAGGTTCACGTATTAATTCGTTTATTGAAAATTTTGAAAAACAGGACTTTTGAAGCCTTTTTTGGTAATAATCTCAATGAACAAAACTAGCTACATGTATACAAAAATAATAATAAATATTCTTATTGCTGAAAGCATTTTTTAATAAATTATTTTGGCACAAACTTGATTCTGTTTGGTGCATACGTATGCTATGCACGTAGTAGTATAACATTTAAGATATAATCAGAAATTTTAATTTAAACAAAACGCACTCCAAGGTAGAGGTTAGTTATCATTGTTACCCCTCTGCCCATTTACATTTTAAAATCCTTTGTTGCAGTCTTCCCAAAATATCTTCCAATGTTCAAGACACGGGTAATTTTCACATTTTACACACAAAAATTTTAAGAGTCTTCTTTTCTTGATCTCCGGACAAGGGGAACCTTACTTCATCTTCAAAGTTCATGGTATTTTTTTCTATTGGTTCTTCCACTTGTACAGGGAGTTGTACATAACATATGTCTTCCATCCTGAATCGTTAGATATGATGCATATGAATGTTACTTTTAGGTTATCTTTACGTGGCACTCTCAGCAGAAACTCTCAATTCCAAGCAGAAAAACCATTTTAAATAAATTGCAAGTTATTTGATCTGAGTTATTTTAGTATAAAACTGAAAACTACACTCTGTGTAACAGAAAAATATGAAAATTATCGAAATAGTAAAAAGTTATTAAAAATTACGTAGTTGGGCGCGCTGCATCTATCAGATTCAAGAGCCCCTGCCGCCCGACATGTGGTGCGGTCGACCGTGCCCTTAGTACTGGTCCCTAGTGCGAGGGATTAAAGACAGATAGGAGAAGGAGGGGCATGTTCCCGCTCACCTTGTGGACGCGACACCAAAATTATTTTTATTATGCATCTCAGAGATTCGCGCACCCAACAGAGTTATCATATGCGAAAGAATCCATTGGAAGTGTATTTAACGAGAAAGAAGTTGAGCTCATCTTGAAGTAATTTAACACCGTCAAGCGATAAAATTGTTAAACACTTATTTAAGAATAATAAAATTGCGAAGAAATTGTATTAGAAATAGTGAAATTTTTAAATGAAAATTTCAAACATTTGCAAAATCAATACTGAATTTTTCAATCATTTGAAACTTTCATTTAAATATAATTTTGGCTTTCAATATGCTAATATAAATGCAAAATGGACTATACAAAATACTATCACAAATATGAAATCATTTAATGCTAATATTTCATTTCCTAATGATAAATACCATATGAGTTTTCTATAGTTTTCTTTCAATCTCTATAGTATACTGTAGTTAAATAAAGATATACTTTTGCTAATTGTTTGCAAGTGTGAATGACAACCCATTCCTTGAATCATAAATCGTATTTCTAGTCCCAGTGGGATCATCTAGACCAGCGATACTCAACCTGCGAGCTGCATATGTCCCACTGGACATTTATTAGTGGCCCAGTCATGGCCCACTTTAATAACAAATTCAATTATTTAAGAACGATACATTAAAAATTTAGGGAGAAATTCTATCAATCCAGCAATCAAATATATCAATATTGCTATCGATATCGAGCCGAGATGAACTGCGAGATAATTTTTTGTTTCTGTCTTTTTGTACAGTATAGTAGCGAGCATTTTATGGGGGAACTAATTTTTAATTAACCCTTGTGTCTTCCAGCTGAAAAATATCTAAGAATTATATGTTGTTTCAAGACGATTGAGATCTTGATTATTTCGTAGTGAAATACAAACATAGATCAACAAATTGTTTGATTTGTCCTGTAATTGTTATATTTAAAAAATATAAACTTGCTCGTCACTTTACCACTAAACACAAATTTTTCAATGACTCTTTTTCTTGAAGATTTCTTCCAAGACGAGAAAAATTGGCTTTCTTGTTAAAATCTTTGCAACGGCAACAACATATTTTGCAGGTAATAATGTCACAAAATGCAGATATAAGAAAAGATTTCTATAAAATTTGTTACATGCATATATTGAGAAATACATGACTTGATACTGAAATTTTCAGAGTGTTTCTTAAATGCCTCTGGTGCACTCTTTGATAAATTCAGTTATTTGTTCAGATGCTTTTTTAGTAAAATCAAAAACTATTTGAATAAATTTTGAAACAAAAATAATGCGCAAGCAAGTCTCAACTATTTTTAAACAAATATACTGAATTGAGTCTGGAATTAAGTAAAAACTTTTGATACTTCCTGCACTTGATAAATGAATATTTGAAACAAAAATAAGCGAGACTTTGTCAAAAAAAAAGAAAAAAATTAAATTGTAAAGTCCATGACAACTTTGATTTAATGACAGTAGAATGCAAACAAGGCGCTTGGGGTCATTGATGAAAGAGAAATCGAAATTATCACATAGCTAGGTAAAAAGTGTATAAAATCTATGTTTCATGAGTTGAGTTTGATAAGTTTAGAATATTTAAAATACAATCTAAAATTATGAGTTTTCATATTTTGATCAATTTCCCCCGTTTAAATGTCCTCTCCCTTCCCTATAATTCCTCATTTTGCTATACACGTGAAATAGTTGTCATATATATATATGGGGCCCGGATGAGAGAAAAAAAAAGGTCGAGTTAACCTGATCTAGACAGACACGCTATGTCCTAAAAAAAATCCAAAGTACTTTACTTTTACTTAAAATATTTTAAAATGAGTCTTCAGAAGTGTTAGCACTCACAATCCCACTACTTCGCAAAAACCTCTTGAGGAAATAGGATTGCGTATTGATCTGAAACGAAAATACATAAAAAAACATTAGAAGTGTTCGGAAGAAAATGTGGAAAAGATCAACTAAGTAGGGGAACGTGAAATTCCTGATACAAAGGGTCAATAAAAAGATATTGCTCTCGACTTGCTATAAAATTGTGAAGATTTAGAAGTCATTGAAAGCCTCGGGAGTGAATAAAACTAGCTTTGACATTCTCGCAATAAAATATTGATCTCCAGAAAACCAAATTTCAAGGATTTTAAAGTTGTCGCGACCCTACGGACCCTACTGAAGTTTGGGTCACTGAATGAAGACAACCCTTGAAAAAATAAAATTTATTGATTTAGCAATTTACGCGTACCATCAAGTAATGCTACAAGCCATTAAATCTGTCGAAACTCAAATGTCCTCCCGTTGGTGTGGAAGTTAGAAGAGGAGAGTGAAAGCTTTGGTGCCGTCCTCTTCTCTTAACCATGGTTCAAAATTACGAGGTCCGTTGACAAAAGCCCTCGAGTATAGATAAATAGTGCGTGCCAACTTACTCGTTACCAAATTTGGATCCTTGAATTAATTTAATTAAAACTCTTGTCGGATACTAAAAATTGTCGTGATTTTAATTTTTCCGAGAGTGCCAGTGCCAAATTGATACTCAAGGGATATTTTACATGCCACATGATCATACGACATGCGTGCCGACAATTTTCGCATCCAGAAAACTTATCGACTCCAGCCGGGATCGAGCCCCCAACCTTGAACTTTCGAAGCTGGCACGCTACCTCTAAGCCACCAAGATGACTAATACACAAGTTAAGTTATATTTTATATATTTCCTCAAATTCAGTTCTTCCATTATATAGAAGAACAGTTTGATGGATCCTTAAACTTCATAAATGTTGTTATATCATTTGCAGTAATCTAAACATAAATAATGGTTTATTCATTTAACAATGACAATTTAGCTTTAATGTACAATAGTAAATATTTAATAAATTATATGCCCAAATCATTGATTAAAAGGAATGTTGGCTTCTTGTCTGGTATTTTTATCTTCATTGACTTTTTATTGTTTACTATTTGTGCTTTAATATTCCTCTTCATTTAGAATATTATATACTGAGATAATAAAGCAGTTCTCAAGAAATAATTAAAGTTACTGTGTTTGTCAATTTTTACATAATATTTTTATATACAATTCTGTATTTTTATTTGGTACAAACTTGAGTATTTACACATTAACACCGTTTATGAAAACATATTTATAAAATATTTTTATTATGTATAACTTGGGACTTCTTATTTCATTCAGATTTCCTACAATATGACAAAAACAATACTTCTTTCTAGCTTGTTGCATAGAGAAATATTTGAATCAAACACTCTTGTTAAGAAATCTTGAATAATTTCTACAAATATTTCAATTATGTGCAGCTCAAATTTGACATTTTAATATTATGTCTAAACAAATATTTGCTTAGTTGATATAAATACCTGAATAAATCGGTTACTGAAACTCTAGCACATCAAAATAAAGCAAGCCAGAAAAAAATTAAATTAAACAACTATTGAAAATTATTATTTGAAAAATATTTTTAAAACTAATTAATTTTAAGCAGTTTCAAATGTATTAAGGCTTAATAAACTAATATTAAAAAACAGCTTTCAAATATAACTAAACACATTTACATAACCATGAAGAAAGTGCCTGCAGATTAAAATATATTTCTGTAGTAGCCTTAAGTAGGATATTTTCATGAAGTATCTCTTAAACACACGTTATTAAAAATTATTTTTAACCCCAAAATACACATTTCTGTTTAAATATTTATAGTTTGCGATTCCCATGTCTAAAACTGCAAACTGCATGATAGTTGTAGTTGTATAATTATTGCAAAATGACGTGTATGTGTGTTTTGTAATGTACATTAATAACTTAAGTTATGAAAAATTAATGAAGGCTATTAAAACACCGAAAACTTTGAAGTACGCCCGACATTTTTTTACCCTGTCTTTTTTTACATAATTTTGAAATAACACGTTTCAGTAATATACATTTTCCACGAATTTTTTGTTCTAGCATGAAAAAGGATGGAACGACTTTAATAAAATTTTATTCGTATAATATTATTTCCCTTCAAAAAAGCTATATAATTATAAGTGTGTGTGACATATAATTATATAGATTAGATTAATTATTATTCACAAACACACACATTTGTAAATGACAGGATAATGCAGGTAATCGTATTTTTTGGCAATTGCTTCCAGCTATTTCCTAATATTGATTTCTTACTTCTAAAAAAAAAAAGTAAATAATGGAAATATAATACACACACAAAATGAAGATTGAAAGATATTTGGTTTGGATTTGTAGTTGCATGAAGAAGATAAATTATAACAAAACCATCTGTTAAGAGTGGGTATCTTAATAGCTGCTCATGACTTATTGCTAGAAACACTCCAACGTTTTTTCATCATACGACATTTTGAACATACAGGCTTTGACGATTAATTTGACTACTTTAAAAAACAGATAAATAAAATAATATTAAAAAAAGGAATATAATAATAGATTGTGATTTAAGGCATAGTAAAACCTAAAAAATAAAAAATATCGAAAAAAAAACACATTTTCCTATGGTGCATATATTTGGAAAGCTTGCCCCGAAATTTCAGATCTGAAAGCCGATTGGTTTTTTAAGATATTTGAAGTTTTCTCTGAGTCTGGATTTTTTATATATATAGTTTTGGTTTATTTTATAAGCATATTTTTTCTATTTCTAAATTGAATTAATTAAAGGTATTTTTAAGCACAATCCATTTTTACAATACAAAAAGTCTATTAACTGTAATTTTCTTTACAAAAATCTTTTCTTATGCTTTGTCATTTTGAGTTCTCTCATATTTACTTAATTAGGATTGATTTCAAGATAACTATTTATTTTTACACATAGTTTATATAACTTCGAAGCTTTTTGTTTTGTTTTTATTAATTTTTTGCTGTTGAGAAAATGCCACGGATGAAATGTACTCAGGTTGCTATGAAAAATAAAGTTTGGAAGAGATGAAATACCATTCAAAGTGATAATTCTAAAATCCAGCCTTCAGCTGATACTACAATGCGATTTCAAAATACACATGTTCTGGATACAAATATTGTAGAAATAACTGAATATTTTCATGATATACCAAACTACATTACAGTAAATACAAGGTGACACACAGAATAACGGGAATTTTTGAAATGCGTGATGGCAACACTGCGGGGCAGTGACATTGAGACACTAAACACTATGCCATTTGAATAACCATGTGTCAGTGGAATGGGTAACAGCGTGCATTAGTCATAAAAATGTTTTATAAAAACATTGCTAGTTTGGAAAATGCGCAGAGTAAGTTCTGACGTTTCTTACAACTTACGATGTCATGGTGCCGTCCCATAAAAACATGGAATAAAAAGTTGGATTAACAACTTTGAAGAGATTGAATCTACCCTAAAGAAGAAACCAACAAGAAAACCCAAGAAGTGCTCGTACTCTGTAAAGATGTTGCAGCGGTCACACACACACACAATGAGGAATCTCAACAACAGATTTCCAGAATGCATTTGTACAGTAGGATGGCATCTAAAAGACTTAATTTTAAAAAATGGCAAATTTCATTAATGTTTCTTAAATGGCAAATTTTATGGTTTCAATTACTACGAATAAAATATATTTCTTCCATCAAGTTTGATTTTACGAGATCTTTAAAAAGTTTCCGTTTTCTTTGTGTAACCCTGTATATATTGTATACTACATTACTGCATTAAAAGTCACGCAACTAATACTTAAACTTTCTAAACTGCCACAATTTAAAACTATGAAAACAAACAGATATTTACAAACTTGGTAATATTTCTAGCTTAAATTTGTATCAATATTATTTTGGTATATAAATGTTTTGTGTTTAAACTTCTTTTTTTTTTTTTGAAAATATTAAGATAAAGCTAAATAATATGTCGTCGTAACAAATGCTATCAACATTACACAAAAGCATAATGTGAATGAAAAAATGTTTTCAGTGATAATTAATTAAAGTAGTGTTTAATGTAAATTTGGAAAATAACATTTTAAAAATAGAGCTTTACAGGTATAAGTTTTTGTTTGATCCCTTTAGAAACTTTAAATGTGTTTTTCTCATACTTTTAATTCTGAAGTTGTGTTTTCTAATGCCTAAGGCATTTTTTCTGTTCGAGATAGTCTTGAAAGTTTTTGTAGATACTCCCAAATATATGTTCTATAAAAGATAGAATGGAT
This sequence comes from Trichonephila inaurata madagascariensis, assembly GCA_019973955.1. Lineage (NCBI taxonomy): Eukaryota > Metazoa > Arthropoda > Arachnida > Araneae > Nephilidae > Trichonephila > Trichonephila inaurata. The sequence continues at coordinate 114,442 of BMAV01004221.1, forward strand.
TTAGGTCTGAGATTTCTAGTTACTTTTAAAAAAAATGTATTCTAATATAAAAAAAAATTGTTTTTCTTCCAGGTTTGAGTATAAAAAAAATTATTAAAACACAACAATGAAACATGTTATCAATTATGTACTAAATTTTGTTTCCAATAATCTAAGAAAGATAAATCACTTAAAATAACTAAATATTTTGTATTATATAAGAGGTTAAATAAAATTTCAAAGAAGTTTAATTTTTAAAATTCTGAAATAATGGCTCGTCAAACTGACTTTTTACTTTCAGAATCAATTTAATAACATAATACAAATATAAAGCATACATTTTTTTACTATTTCTGACTCCACAAATATTTTTTTGAAAAAGTATATCTGTGTAGTCATGAATAAAACAAATAAAATTGCATTGGGATATTCGAAAGAAATTATTTCTTATTTTAACTATAGAGCAGAAGTTTAACTCATTGAAGATATTTATTCAAATATTTAAAAAATTATTCTTAGCCTATTTTTTATTCAAAAATTCCTATAGTATGTTTGAAAAAAAATAAACACTTCATTCTAACCCCCACAAACATAATTTAATTTATTTTAAGTAAAAATAGCTCACTTAATAGCATATTCAGCTTAGTAAAGTAAATTTCAATTATTCTAGCAGGTATATTCATTCTTTGCACGGTTTAATTGAAAAATAAAACAATACAGATTGAAGGACAAAGAAGTTTTGAAAAAGTTAATTTTGCGTGAATAGCAAATTAAACAAAAAAAAGCTTTTTGCATATCTCAGTTGAACAAAAAAACCATATTCTCTTAAATTTTAAGTTTAAAAGTCTAATAGCAGATAAAAAAAGGAATTTTTTTATTTATAACCTCCGTAACTCTTACGTATGTCGATTTTTCAAAAAAAACCTTCCTAAGTTGATCTCTGCTCAGCAAAGGTAACAATCGATTCTTAAGTAAAGATTGTTAATTAATTGTTGAACAATGGTGATTGTTACAAATTTTGTGTAATTAACGCTTAAAATAGAGTAAAGAATTTATATTTGAGTGTGTAATACTTTAATATGACTTTCTGCTGCATTTATTTTATATTAAAATTGTAATAATCGCAAGCAACGCCGTTCCTTACATTATAATGGCGATTCTATGGAAACATAGCTAAATGTTGGCGATATAGCTAAATTGGCATTATTTTTGGTGACCCTGTTGGCAACTAGGCAATTGATTGAACGGTGTAGAAGTTGATATGCTGTAGCACCAACTGGTGGGGAAGTGCAACAAAGAGAATAGCACAAAAACGTCTCCGCAAAAAAAAAATATAGTGCATGACAAGTTTTTGAGTGATCAGTTGAACGGTGTTCGAGTGAAGTGAAGTCATACAAACAAAGACTCATTTATATATGCAGTAGAACCTGTTTTTGTGCGGTCTTTTTTATACCATTTTATTTTTGTGCGGTTTTTCATGTGTGATATTTTTTTTTTTGTGCGGTGTATGAATTTCAATGGCTTTGGCGCCACTGTAAAGTTTTCTATCAATTTACCAGTGGAGTAACGGAGAATGTTAGGACCCCCTTTCCTGAAAAAGTCAGGTCACCTTTAAGATTTTATAAATTGGGTAAATACCTATTTAGCGTTAGTCAAGCCTTGGGCTCCTAGAGTCCTACCCACCCCCTTTCCGTTACAGGACTCAATGGCTTTGGCTCCACTGTAATGTTTTCTATCTATTTACCAGTGGTGTAACGGAGAATGTTATGACCTCACCTGAAAGTCAGGTTTTGCCATTAATATTTTATAAATTGTGTAAATACGTATTTAGCATAAGTCAGGTCTTGGGTCTGACCTTGAAATTGCACCTTCAAGTGACGAAAACTATTTTGAGCTTATTTATTACAGGGCTTTGGATTACGATGAGTAGCAATGAATTATGTATGTGCATTTTGAAAACTTATCCGTATATACAATGAGAAACTATATGTTTTTAAAATGTTCCATGTGTAATAGTTAATTATTTATTTTGTTATGGAATGAATCTTAATATAATAATTGGCATATTTTATAAATGTGACTTTTTTTATGTGGTCCCAAAAAAAGTTTTCTGTAGTATTTCTCTCTCCACAAATTAGTTTGTTTTATGTAAGAATTTATGAAATTTTTGAATATTTTTTGTGCCTTTATTTTTATGCGGTCCGTATCTACCGCACAAAAACAGGTTCAACTGTATATAGATTTCAACAAATTACTTTGATTCTTAGATGCGAGGTTAAATTTCGTATCAAAAACTTTCCAGGAATTCAAAATCACTATAGGAATATGTCTTCAAAGAAAATACTCTAGAATTGTAATATATTTATATATGCCGGAATATCTTCAATAAAATTTTACTGAGAATATTAAGATATTACGAAATTTTTGGATATGTTTGACAACTTTGCTGTATTTTGATAATCTGATATTATTACGATTTTTCTTCTCATCTCATTCTATTATGTATAGAGAGAGAGATGAGAAACATTGTATTTCTTTTTATTTACTTTTTTACTTAAAATTCAACACACTTATTACATTTTTCTTATCTTCTTTATTTGTTCACTGTGGTTCTTCACATATTACTTTTTAAAAGTAAATAATAAAAAGTTTTACACCATACAAAACTGCATTTAAAATTATGACAAATGTTTCTTATCCTTACGAGAATTGTCTGTTAGATCATAAAATCTTATAATTTACATCAATCTTACTCGCTGAATGTCTTCAAAAGCCGTGTGTTAAAGGATTTATTTTTGAACCTTTTTCTAATATATAGTTTGAAATTATTGCACAGTTATATTATATAAATAATTATTTCAGATTTATTTAATATCTTCAGATTTAAGTATTTTTATGAATCTTATATGTATAATTTTTTACCTACAAATTTTCTTCAAAAATCATCCTTACACTGTTACCAAATATTAAATCTCATCTGTATAGCTTTATGTGACCTTTTTTTATGACTCAAACGAACTTTAATTAAATACTTTTAAAAAATGCTGTCGTGCAATGCTATTATCCCGAATTTATGATGATAGGATCGAATTTAATTTCTGAAGTTGATTTTCTCATTCCCATTACAAATTTTAATTAAAATAATGTATACTTGAGGCAGAGAAATAAACTTATTAGTATGAATGAAACTTTTTACAGACATTGGCATTTTTATTTACAGGTGTTTTTTATTTCTTAAAGCAAAGTATTAATTATTGTATCAATATAATGGAATAATATTCGTTTAATTACGTAAGATCGTAATGTAAAGGAATAAATGCAAAAAAGGAACAAAAAAATCTGAAATGTCAACTTATACTATATTTCAAAACTGCAGAACTAATGTCACGTAATGCTCACTCTCTCCATATATGTATATATATATATATATATATATGTATATATCTTGTTCAAATTTTCGATACATTTTTTAAACACTTGTACTGGATGAAACTTGATGTTAATGCAGTTTTCTTTCAAATATCAAATCATTAATTAAATTTCAAAATGATTAAGTAGTACTAACAAAAATAATAGTCCAACACTATATATAGATAGGATAAACGCTCGTTGTGTCCCTGTAGCGTGTTGGACTTGTAATCCAAAGGTTATGGGTCCGAATCCTACCTGGGATGCTTTAATTTTCCGAGAATGTGATTTCCTTTTTACGATACTATTTTATTGGAATAACTTAATTTAATTAATGAACACATATGAACAAACACAAAAATAGTCCAACACCATATATAAAAAGGAAAATGGAAATTTGCACGAAAAATCACTTTATCTCTTTCTATTCAATATGGTGATAGATTCTGTCCATATGTATATACATATTTATATTAATTGTAATTATTTAATTACAAAGTAATTAAAATAAAAATTTTCTCTTTGTTGATCTAAATAGGAATTGACTTAAAACTTTGTTTTATATTACTTGTTAGTTTCATTAAGTTAATACTTTAAACATTTCTTTTTTAAATATTCTAATATACGTATGCGATAATAAGTATAGCGATCAATATTCCAATGGATATAAGTAAAAAATTTTTTAATATTTCAAGATAACTTTAAATCGCTTAATGATCTTAATTAAACTTGACTTATATATGTGAAGTCCACTGTAAAGCCGTATTTAAAATATGGATTCAATTACAAATTTGTTGATAGTTTATTCAAAACAAACGCTGAATAATTGCTATTGGAGTATTGCATACAAAATGCTTGAAAAAGACGCGCAATTAATATTTGTAGACTGTTTATTTTCAATCAGTATGGCATTTAAAACTGTTCTTTTTAAATTTTGAGCCACTATAATGGTACTAAGAATGATAACTGTGGTACTGAAAATGAGGAAGAAGACATCTGTAGAGCATAAATAATTTAAGTGAGAGTTTTTAACATCTTACTATAAATCAACAAAAATAGTAATCGAGGCGGAAGTTCTCATTTAAAACCCCAGTCAAATAATAGGGAGAACATTTGAACTGGTACCCACTTCTAAGCAATACCACACCATGCCGATGGGAGGACTTTGAGCTCAGACTGAGTTAACGTACATCAACCATTCTACACGGTGGGTCCTCAGAGGCACTAAGACTCGAACTCAAGACACGCCAGCCACTAGTTCATGACCACAACTACTAGTCTTCTGCGGCCACATAAAGGAATGGGCTTAGGGTGAATTCTGATATAAAAAAAGGAAATCAAGCACTATCTATTTGTTTGTTAGAAAGTGCTTTAATCACGAAACTGTTTTATGAAAACCAGAGAAATGTTATTGCAGCTCTATGTGCATTTCAATGTCATAAAAACTTTTACTGGGCAACAATGTCTCTCCATAAGTTTCATGAGTCATATCTCGATTTGAGGTATCCGACTACGTTCGGAACAGTGATTTTGCAAAAGCGTATAAATGAATAATATTTATGATATTTAGTGTCACTTAGATTAGAAAATTAATATGAAATTGTTTTAAAAATATTATTACAATAAAAAATTATTTAAGTACAAAATTATAACAAAAATTGAACATAGAATGACCCATTTTCCAAATATTCTCCTTTTGTGAAAAATACTTCTATTATAATAATATTTTGCCTGTATATAACTCAGATCTCTCTACAGAGGCTCAACTAGAATTTTTGAAATATTTAACTTAGAAGTGGGTTTATCCATATTCTACGACAACGGAGGGGAGCAATTTTAAGAAAAAAACGCCGATAATTATTTCAATTTGTGGTAACTCTGAAAATAATGTGAATTTTTCAAAAATAATAGTTGCGCCTCTGAAAAGAGGTCTGAGCTAGATACAGGCAAAATATTATTATAATAGAAGCATTTTTCACATAAGGTGAACATTTTGAAAAAAGATTATTCCAAGTTAATTTTTTGCCAAAATATTGTATTAAAATAATTTTTTTGTCAAAATATCATTAAAACAATTTTATACATGTATTCTAATCTAAGTGACACTAAATATCATGAAAATTATCCATTTATGCACTTTTTTTAAAGTAACGGTTCCGAACGTAGTCGGTTACCTTTAAGAAGCTGGGACGTTAAACGTTCAACTTGGCAGTTAACTAAAGCCTATGCAACCTATCAGCATACAGGTAACAACGACCTCGAGTAGTCATTGAGGAATGATCATGGGGTCAGTGATCCATGTGCAGTGTTATGACAATTAGCCATATCTTTTGGAACACTGTGGAAGATCCTGAGAAAAATAATGCACCTTTTACCGTACTATATCAACCTTAACCAGCAACTGTTCGTTACAGACACTTAAATTATTTATCTTTTGCACTTACTCTTCTTGACAGAGTAGATTTCTATGACAACTGGCATTGGAACATTATCAGGAGTGAAGAGGCACATTTTTATTTCCACGTGACGGTGAATAATAAGAAAATTTGAATTAGGAGCATAAAAAACTCACCAATCGGGTCTTCCTTGCAAGTTCAAAACACTCGCCTAAGGTTACTGTCTGATTTGGGCTCATTTCCCTACTTACCTTTACACCATTACTGTTAGGAAAAAAAGGACGATGTGGTTCCTGTAATATGATCTGTATCGTATACCCTGACATTCTCAATAGTTTTTTTTTTATCTCATCTTCATCAGCTACAACGCTTTGTGTCCCTTCTAATGCCCGAAGGATGATTCTCCCCGTATAATGGACATATCTCCACATCTATGCGTAAGGTTTTTTTGTGGCAACATTTCCGCCTGATAGACAAAGACCAGATCTAGGATCACGAAATTCATCATGGCAAAGAGCTAAGTTGTACTTCTGTCGTTCGCCGTGGCTTTGAGTACCAAACAGGTGACAGTACGATTTGGCTCGTTTCCACCCCAATGTTGAGCGAGAACAGCGCGGGAGTGGTCAGGGGTCTCTCACCTCCTCCCACAAACCTAATGAGAACAAGAAGACTTGCAGTTCGACGTTTATTTAAAGTATACCCATGCCACAAAGGCACTATACAGTTACAAACCTCCATGCCTTCTCGTATTCGAACCCCAGGCCCTTTAATTAACATTAGCCTCATTTACCACTCTACCAGATGGGCAACACAGTATGCCTTACATAGCTAAAGACTCTAACAAATAAATGATGCTTCCTTTGGAATATCTAGATTATTTGTATTCTGGTATAATGTACCAACTAGTAAAAAGTTTCACCTTTTTTTCTACTGACTCTTTTCATTTATGCTTTCAATTGCCTATTCAAATTTTCAATTAAGTATATGTTTTAATTACGGATACAGAAGGATTTTAATAAACCAAGTTTAATTGCAATTACTTTGTGTAATGTAATATTTCATTATTTTATTATTTTTAAGAGGATTTCAATTATCTTACCGAAATTTTGTCGTGGTATAGTTTATTAATGATGTAGATGTCATTTTTAAGAGAATAGTTCTTTTTCTTGAAATGTGTTTACAAATTGTTTGATTTCAAAATTAGTCTAAAATAATTACTTTTTAAAAACCATATTCAGAATAAGCCACAATATTTTAGAGATTTTTTAATTAATCTGTTTTTTAAAGTAATAAATTTATAATGCGATACTTGCATAATTTACTGATCAAGAAGCACATATTAGCGTAATTAACAGCTTCTTTATTTTATGAAAACTTATTCTTTTGTTCATATTTTGAACTGTAATAAATATTGGTTAGGAATTAATGGTAAATTAAAATGAAATCTTGCAGTAAAGTGTCACGTTGTTAAGTAATCAAAGAAAAAGGGAAGATACATTCATTGCATCTTTTAAAATACATTCTTAAGAAAAACTCCATTATTGGGATTTTTTTCAGTTCAATTTTGATCCATTAATAGATGAAATAATTTGAACTTACACGCTTAGTACACATATCTCAAATTCTTATGTTCGACAGATTTAATTAGTAGAAACATTTAATTATATTTACAAAATCATAGCTGTTAATCTAAGCTTTTCTCTTATTTATTTATTCCATTTTCAAGGTCTTCTTTCGCAAGCGATACAATAATACACTTTCAAAACAGTTCACAGTCTACTTCAGTGGAATAATTTTACGCTGGGTTTTTCAAATATTAAGTTGGTTTTAACGTTAAAAAAGGCAATTCAAAAATTACAAAACTAGTTTAAAACTGCAATACCCGAAAAATTAATTATGCACTGATTGTTTTTAACGCTTTATTTTAATATTAGAACATTTAAATACGAATTCAGGACTCTTTACTTTGCTTTTACTTTCATGTTGTAAGTAAATGTACTTTTTTGTGTGTTCTAACTGAAATCCGAAAATTGTAATGAATTTGCTACATATTAGTGTTAGAAATCTTCTTAGTATATATTTTTTGAAAATAGTTCAAAACTTGGTATTTTAATTGGAGATAAAATGAATTTTCATATTCTAAATTCCAATTTTGAGTCTAATACACGCCAGTATTTTTGGAATACATTCTACAAAGCAAAATTTAGTATTTATAACAGCTTTCCACTTATCATCATTTCCACACAAACTAATTCCTTAGTCATTTTTTTAAATAAAATTCCCTCAAGATTTACAAAAATATTTTACTGTAGTTATATTAGTGCCGTCTTACATAATATTTTCCTAAATAAAAATTTTAATTTTTTTTCTGCATATTGCTTTTTAAAAATTCAAATTTCTAATGTAAAAGGATACCTAAGAGCTCCCGTTTAACTGCCCTTTTGAAGCCTTCATAATATTAATCATTCGAAATTTCTGCTTACCTTCGCAAATCTTCCTCTTATGCTTATAGGAATTCAATAAAATATAATCGCAAAAAGTAAAAAACAAGAAGCATTTTTTTTTCTGATAAATCTTTACTTTTCATTTCTGAAAGTTTTTTTTCCCCGTCTATACTTTTGTTATCTATCATTAAGTTTTTATACCTTAAAAACTTAGTTAGAATTAGGAAGAAATATATAGTCAGAATGATACATTAACTTATTTCACCTTTTTATTGGCAGTTTAGTAGTCCAGATTTAAAACAATATATAGAGAACAATTAAAAATAAATTCCATAAAACCAATATTGTATAAATGAATTCAAAATGGCTTTTAAATGATAACGTTCAAAATATTGATCTTAAGTAAAGTAAACTGAATTATTTTAGATCACACATTTTATTCTAAGAAGAAAAACTTAAGAAAACTGCAGTTAACATATTTTTGAGAAAAAATTAAGTACTATTTTTACATTAAACTTCAAGCAGAAATGTTGAAGAGAGAGATTAGAATATGCGTAATAAGTTGTTTACTTTCAACATGGGCTGCGACAAGTTAATCGCTCTTTCAGGATATCGATTATCGAAAAAATAAATTAGTAGCGATTTTCTTGAAAACATTTAACGTTTTTCGAAGCTAAAACTGTCTTTAAAATCTGATTTTTGAGTCGATGAAAGAGCCTGAACGAGCTTCTGCTACATAACCTATTTTAAATGTAATTTAACACTTTTTTTAGTTACGGACGAAAATAAAGTTGTTACTTTATAAAGAGTTTAGGATTTATATATATTTATTAAATATACATTTATCATGTCAGCAAAACACATACATTCATCATTTTCATTGTCAGTGTGAAATTTAACATTTAAAGCGACATTTATAAGAATTAAAACCTGAAGTACTTCAAGTATGTTAATTTCATAAGCCATTCTTTAAAAGTTTTTAACAGCCCATTCGAAAAAAAATTGAAAGAACGATACTGAACGGAAACAATGTAATTTAAATTACAAATAATTATTTCTATTTTGAATTCGTTTTAGAGCAATATCATATCTTATTACTTTAATAAGTAAATTATGTTTTGATTTTCTTCAGTTGTATAGTTAATTTCTCAGAGTATATCAACCATGAAAATTTATTCCCTGATCCCACAAGACATGTGAGAAATAAATCGTGTTGTTTACTGTTTTTTATTGCTTATAACGTAACTCGTATGCTACCTTATAAAAAAAATTATATCGTAACCTAACTGAATATTTTTATCAAATGATTTTAATATATGTTTTCTTAAAATTATTAACTACGAATTTTTCATTTGAAAAATTTTATTAAGTAATTTTTTTTAAGTTCAGATAATAAATAAGTCATGCGAATAACTGTGTATATATGACTAATGTATGAATTTATTAATAAATTCATTTGTAGGAAGAATGCTAGAAAGGATTTAAACAATTTTAATCAAGCGCCAAATATTACTATTATTAAGAAATACTGAAAGTTGCAGCACTGCATATCTTGCATAATTTTTGTGATCATCAGTTGTTAACTCTCCAATAATACAAAATATAAAATACATGTTCTTTCTTCCTAATATCTAAAGAATCATTTCACCTAAATATCGGGAAATATCAAATGCAATATGTTGTATTAATTCACAAAAAAATAACTGAAAAAGTTCAGCACGGGAATTTATGACCATTCTTTGTGGGATGTAAAATTCTTGCTTAGATTATTTCCTAAAGTTTGCAGAAAAACTTCCTAATCAATACATCTTATATAAGCTCCTAAACTCTGTTGTGCAACAGCCTATAGAGGGCTAAGGCCTACTGTGTTCATTTCAGTGTTCCTGACCTCGGACACTGAGGTGCATAAGCAGATGTTTCAGTCAGGTGGTACTAGGTTTGAATCCCAGAACCATGGCGTAAAAGCGCGATACTCTACCACTCAGCCACTGGGCTTCCTATATGTTTTATACCACTATTCCATGCTAGAATTGGTGAAAACATGTACTGCTAAGTAAAATTTTTCATATGTTTCAGTAGCGTGATAACAGGTAACAAGTCGCCATCTCAAATGAGTCCCACTACAATCTCGACATTTATGATAAATGCGTACTCGTCTGTCGCTAATAAGGTGGAAGTTTTCTCTCGAAGTACATTATTCTGTCGTCATCTAAGACGAATTTCTAGTGGTGTTATGGTCAGCGGTGTTTTGGCATTGGACATTGCCGCATATTTGAGGTTGTAAGGAACATCCACAGCAGGTGTTACATCAGTGAAATTGAGGAGTCTGAAACAGTGGCGGTACGAAGAATTTTAGTCCCCCTCCCCTTCAAAGTCAGGTTTTGGGCCTCAAGTCGGATCTTACTAAGGATTACTAAACCATAACATAGGCTTTGGGCCTTGTAGAATCCTGGCTCCCACCCGCCGCGATGCGCGGTTTGTGGGGATGTACGTTACGCCACTGTTCTGAACTCTTACTCTTGCTTCAACGCATTTAAAAAGTTGTCAAGTCTCACTCACTTGTTGTTCAGAAAGTACAAACTTTTTTCAAAGCACGACAGGTTGGTGTATTTCATGGCTGGCGTGTTCTCTGAATATGTGTACTTTTGAGAACGTATGAGATTATATTGGTCAGTGACTCGTTCGTACAAGCCGTCGGGCAAAGAGTACGACTGAACTTTGGTATCAGATAGAAGCCATCTGAAAAGGTAGTCTTCATTATGATATTGAGAATTCGATGCCTTGTTGTATATAAGCTCTTATCCCCACACGTGGCACAAAATAATGGATTTTGTTGTGACTGTTGTTCAATTCCTCTAAAATTTGATCGTTTTGATACAATTATAAGTAATAATTGAAAAAATCTTATTTGATATTTGATTTATTTTATAATTTTATTTCATATTGTTACAATTTTGGCCATCAGTAGTGCAAGATTCACAAATTTAAGAAAACATATTTTTAATGATTAAAAGTAATTTAAGAAAAACTGGCATGAAAATTGTTTTAACTTCTAAAAAATAGAAATAATGTACAAGAATTAATTCAAAGCTTAATTTTTTTTAAAGAAAATGTTTATTTTAAATGCCAAACTAATTGCTACTGAGATAATTTAAATATAAAATTAATCCATGCATATTTACAAATTTTCTGTCTAATTAAAACGAAAAGGATGCTGTTTTATTTTCTTCCTCTTGATGTTACTTATTCCAACTGAGAAGCATTATATAAGCATTAATAAAGAAATAAATGACATATTTTAAACAACAAAAATTATCTTAATTAAATAAAGGCCCCCCAAAAGAAAAAATTTCCAAGACTTAAGAACTTTTTGAAACTCCCCTATTTATTATGTTTTAACCAACCATTTCTATGCAAATATATAAAAAAGTACTTCCTCGAGTCGGGTAGAAAAGTAAACTATGGAAAAGTTTTATTTACTAGTCTTTCATCAAAGATGTTGGAAACAACAGAAAATGTCGGAAACAAGTAAAAGGAAGAAATTAAATGTGTAATATGTGACACAAAGCAACTTGCTGCAACCAAAAAATAATGAATAGTATGTATTGCAAAAAAAAATACCTGTGTTCCCTCTAAATATTTGCATTCAGGTTAAATTCATACTCCAGAAGAAAATAACTGCTACGAATGTAAAAATAAAAATAAAAGATTTCAGTGAAGAATTTTGTTAAAGCTTAGTTTTAATACAAAAGAAAGAAAAGATAGCGCCTTTTTGTGGTTTTGTTTTCATGCAGAAAATACTTTAAAGAAAAGGTTAAATTGTTAGGATTTTATGAATTTTTGCCCTTTATGTTTTAAAAGTTATGCAAACGACTTTTTAGTTATATGATACACTGCCGAAATACTTCTATCAAAAGTATTTGAAAAGAAATAATGTTATCACAAGTTTGAGGCTTATGAAGAATTATACAACTTATGTAAATATAACCAATATTTTTTCTCAAAAATGTAAAAATTATGATTGTAATATAATAACTGAGGCAAATTATTATAGAACACATTTTTATGCATTACTTATGTACTTTTTGGTAAATATAAACAAAAATTAGAAATGCTGTTAAGGCATCTCTTCATAATTGTTCAATACTTGAGACCCATTTTTCAATCATAACTTTCACCGCCCCACCCCCATACAATAACAATATATTAAATGCAATAAAAATTAACTTTGACGCTAAAACTACAATACTACTTTATATAATTAGGAACCATATCAATTATCAAGATAACTATTAAATTTTGTATTTGACAAGCCCATGAGAGGCACTAGTAATTATTAAGCTTGTTTTTAATATTTTTTTATTTCTAATGGGCAGTGGATTGGTGTTTTATCATTGCAGACATAGTACTTTCCCCGGAAGTTGGTATTTATATTTAGTGCGGCACTATATTAGCGGATACCAATCGCCGCAGGTAATTTTGACACCCAGTTTCCTCCCCAAAGGAAGGCACTTGATTTCTGGTGATGCGAACATGTACTAGGATTTAATTTTGCCGAGAGCACCTACACTAAAGAGACTCTCTAGAAAACTCTTGCATGCCCCATAACCATAGGACATAGCTGCGGTCGGTTTTTTGCATGATGAAAATCCACCAACTTGGGCCGGGGTTGAACCCACAACCTTGTGTGCAGAATGCCAGCGACAAACAAACCATGCCACCCAGCCGGCACTTCTTTTTAATGATGTATTGATAAATTAACTATCAAAAACACTGAGCAGAACAAATACACTTATATGACTACATTATTTCAGTGTATAGATAAATTTAATTTTTATTAAGTCCGAGTGTATTTTGTTTTTCTTCCTTTCAGTAGATTAATACTTAACTTAAGGTACCCGACTACCCTAAAACCATGATTTTTTTCAAACATTGACAAATTTTTTTATGACCTTATTTTATAGGCCATCTTATTAGCTTAATAACAATACCAAGTTTTTTATTTTCTCTCCACTAGAACAAAAAGTACAAGCGTTTTAGTAGAAGCAAATGCCATAACTTTACACAAGATGTCAAACTTCAAAATGTGTTTTTTTCGAAAAACTCAAACGGGGACAGCGGTTGCTCAAAAAGTTTTAAAAATAATTAGCTGAAATTTTTTGCTTATGTTCTACATAACAGTAGAAGTGTTTTGATCTTCAGATTTATCAATCACTGTTTTACTTCAAAATTTGCAGTCCTTTATGTGAATATAGTCAATGTTTTTTAAACAATTTCGTATAATCACTAAGATAAAGTGTTCTAGATTTTGTAAAAATTAAAATATCTCTTATCCTGAAGATCACTTCAAACAGGAATAACAAAGTTACACATCAAAATTAAAAAATTGAGAATTTGTTCAAAAATCTTTGTACAGAGGGGCCCTTTTTATGAAATTTTTTTTGTACATTTTACTATTTTTTTCCCATTTTAATAAAAATAATTTTTTTTCTTTTCCCAAATTTTTTTGGGATTTTTCCAAGATATACTAAAAAAATTTAAAAAAATCACAAAAATCCCATATCTCCTTTTTAAAAAAAAAAATGTTATCGCAAGTAGTCGGATACCTTAAATCTTTTTTTTTACTTTTCAATGTGCTCGCCCACCCCACATAGGGATATCATGCCCCTCAAGGAGAGGGGAGCACCTCACAGTTTGAGGAACGCTGTGTTAAAGCATAATTCATATATTTAGTTACATTACCAAAGAGACACATTACCAACTTAGAAATTACGGGACTATATGTGTGTGTGAGAGAGGGAGAGCATTGTTAACATTCATATGCTTACCAGTTGAAGATTTCATTGCATGATGATAATTACTTTTTTAAAAAATATGTTAAATATCATAATCTGCTAAAGCCAGTGACATATTAATAAAAGATGCTTTCAAATTGTTCAATAATTATGAGATCAGATAAATAATCAAAATATTACTATTAATAATCAGAGACTATACAAAAATTCGAATATCTTCATAGATCTTCGAAATAATATGGCCGTCCTATACAAAATGTTTATAACTCTGAAAACTGTCTGAAAAGCCACTACCTGAAATCCAAGTTTAAGCAACTGTTTTACGTTCTTCAAAAACATGCTTTTTTTTATTGTGCAAAACAAGGAGAAAAATTAAAAAAGGATAGTAAATTATAAGAACACAGGGATTCCTTGGTGAGGTAAAACAGTCATAAATAAATAATACTGAAATTGAGCGTTTTACTTTGAAGCTACACTCTGGGGTCTGTTGAGCTGACTACTGGTGAAGCATCACAGAAAATCGATTCAAACAGTTAGTATTTATTAATTGCTTTACTGGACTTTACTTGTACTCTGGGGACGCCATCTTGATTATTCATACCATTACTACCTTAAAATGAAGTTTTTGAGTATTTCTTCTAAAATAGTAAATTTTATCACGTGTATGGATACGTATTTTCATACGTCCTCCTCTGACTCAAATATGCGATGCTATACTGGATCATTCTTATATTTTTAAATGAAACACGTAAGTGTATATTATGAACCATATTATCAAAATACTCTTCCGAAAACACAGACAAAATGTCATAAATTCCATCAAAATAAAAAATTGCAAATACTCTTTTTTTTTAATATATAGTTCCGGAGGAATTATCCGAGATCTTTACAACATGAGACGTTTAGAAAAAAATTAAAATAGACACAGCACGGTTTATAGTAAAATTTTATTCAATTTTATTAAGAATACATTTTATCAAATTAAGCCATATATGTGAAGTAGTTGAGAGAACAGACTGTATCAACTAAATTTGATAATGAAAATTGACTGATCTTGGAATCTCCTAATTGAAATAACCTTAAAGCTATAGACGGATTCATCCCCTTCTGATTACCTTCCAATGAGTATCACTAAGGTCTTCTTCTCTGATACTTTCCTGGTCTCACCACGTTTGCTTTCAGCATTTTCCCTTTTAGCCCCATTTCGTTATATTACATTATTATTATTTTCACTAATCCTCTAATCTTCTCCTCTCTCTCTCTCTCTCTCTCTTTTTTTATCATTTTCTCTTGTAATACTCTCTTTTTCTTCATTTTCATCTCATTTTCTTTTATCTTTTTTTTTTCAATTCCTACTATTAGCTCACAATCCTATATATATATTTATTTATCTTGGTGGAATTTTCAATCGTTAAAAAAAATACATTTTAAGGCACTCAATTGAGTCGAAATTTTATATACATGATTTTTTTTGATGTCAATACAATAATTTAATTAAAATTTAAAAAAATTAATTGATTAAAACTAATTTTTTAAAAAAATTACAAAATACAGCCACTTTGGCATCATTTTTGGTGACTTAGCGACCTTTTTGGGCGCATTGTGTCAAAACTTAAAAAGGTTTTTTCCTCACGTTTTAAGCATTCAGTTGAACTGAAATTTTATATACACGATTGTTTTGATGACAATATGATACTTTTTAAAATAATTACTAAAAAATTTAAATTTCCTCTTAATGTTGATTCTGTCAATTTTATATACATATTTATATTAATTGTAACTATTTAATAAAAAATAGCTAAAAAAAAAAAATTTTCATTGTTGATCTAAGTAGGAAATGACTTAAAACATTTTATATTACTTGTTTTTATTCACTACTCTTCTATTTATATCTAAATGTTCTCTTTTATACACATATCGATTTCTTCCCAATGTAAGTTTCTCATATCAAATAACGTAGAAAAATAGTTTCAAAGGTATAAACATATGGGATAAAAAAGTGAATTAGTAAATACGGTGAATCACGTTTAATGCGAAAAGGCTTAAGACGAAGTATTGGTTAACACGAAATAGTACAATGGTCTCGACAAACTACTGCGTATTTTCATGCTTTTCTCTTAACATGAAACGAAAATCGCTTAATAAGAAAAAATTTCCAATATAGGAATGAACAAAATGCGAAACTACCAGACACTTAATGAAAGGTTTGAGAAAGTTTTTGTCTTATTAGACTTCCCTACAGTATCATCGGAAAAATTCGTTGTAATAGATGATGATAATGCAGGTACAGACCCAATAATGGCTGACGAAGACATTTTGGAGTTTGTTCAATGGTCAAAAAATATAAATGATGCATGTTCGGATGACGAAAATGAAATGAATGATTCAGCTTCTGTTCCCACGTCATCCGAAATGAGGAACATCTTGAAAATTATCCGCAGTTATTTAGACGCACATTTCAAAAATGAAATGAATAAGAAATGGACGACATCGAACAATTTGTTGAAAATTTGATGCTACAAAGGACAACTCAAAAAATAATTTTGGTTTATTTTCCAATAACTCAATAAATGTTCTGTTTTTCAAAAAACTTGTAAATTTTGTATTAAAAGTAAACGCTTTTGTTTCATTGATTTTTATTAATTGCATTCGTATATACGCATCTATGTAAATAAAATGGACTCTAATAAACTTAATTTTATTGAATATATTTGGGTTGTTGTTTTTTCATTATCCTTTAAACGAAATTCCCTTAACACCAAAAAATATTTTATACCCCTCCGTTTCCTGTTAAGACTTTCACTGTAGTAGCATTGATTCGTTTTTATAGGGTTTTTTTTTAAATTGTCTTCCTAAAAATTTGTTTTCTTATCAAACAATTTTTTTCTCTATAGAATACATGGATGAAAATATCAAAAGAGGAAAAAAAGGCATATTTCGCTTCAGTAGTTTCCCTTTATATTTGAAATACCATTTACTAATTCCAATTAGTGTATAAATATTTTTTGAACAAAATATATGAATCATATAAATGTTGAAAGGCTTATTCTTTCATTAATTCACTAACATCCTTGATAAATTGTAACCATTGTAGATGATTTATAATTCATTTATTAGAGACGAAATTCCAATTAACAAGTAATATTAAAGAAAATGTTAAATCAATTCCTACTTAGGTCAACAAAGAAAATTTTATTCTAGTTACTTTTTATTAACTAGTTACAATTAATGTAAATATGTGTACACATATGACAGAATCACAGTATTAAGTGACAAAATAGAGCGATTTGCTTTGCAATTTTCCATTTTCCTTTCTATATAGGGTGCTGGGCTACTTTTTTGTCTGTTATTATTTATTCATGAATTAAATTTAATTATTCTAATAAAATAGTATAGTAAGAAAGAAATCACATTCTCAGAAATCAGGCCATTCCAGGAGGGGTTCGAACCCATGACCTTTCGATAAGAAGTCCAATGCACTATCTATCACGCTACGGGGACAAAAAGAACGACTTTCCTTTCTATATAAGCTGTTGGACTATCATGATTGTTTGTTACTCATTATTCCTTTTTTAATTTAATTAATGAATCAATATTTGAAAAAAACTGTATTAACATCAAGTGTTTTCCACTACAAGTTTAAAAGAATGTATTTGAACTTAAATGGATGAATAGAAAGTATTTTATTAACGATTGAAAATTTAAACAATATATATATATATATATTCAAAATTTTCTTCTAAAGAGAGATGAATATTCAATAAGCAAAGCTAAAAAAATTGAAATTGCAAGATAACCAGACATTGAGGTATATATGAGAAATAAATAAAATAGAGATTAAAATATAAAAAATGAATGCTACAGTATTAAACCATTGCTGACTCAGGACAGCTCTTATATATAAAATAATTTATATAAAAGTGGGGTTGAACATGTTTTGTGGCCAGCCAACTTTCCCCCTTTATGTTAATAATACTGAGCAAAAACCTATTGAAAATAATGGATAGAATATCTAAATCCTTTACAAGATAAATGTAGCTTACCTAAAAATTTCATTGAAAAATACAGAGCCTGCGCTCAATCTGAGTAGAATAAGCAAATTATTGCCAGATTCTGGACCCAAATGCAAATTCAAAGCATGGGAATGGTTGAATGGTAGCACTTAGCAAAAGTATGAAAAAATAGAAATAAAAAATTTAAAAAAAGAGTTTAATACTACCATTACTTTAGGGACACTAGGATTATATATGAATAAAAAATAATAAGTAATATTATCTAATATTAGAATATGGAGGTAAATACATCTAGGAAAAATGATAAATTTATAATAATAAACTACTATTATTCTAAGGAATTTTAATCCTTACTATTTAGAATTTCTTTATTCAAATAACTATTAATAAAATTAATTGGGTATTTTTGAAATTGAGTAATATTTAGTAAAGTGTTTATATTATTTTTATTTTTTCTGATTTTTTTGAAACTAGAAATTGACTGAATATAGAAACATGTACATTACTCTCCCAATGAGGTACTGTTATAATATTCAATTTAAATTAGTCTCTCTTTTTATCATAAATATTAGTAACTATAATATTATCTTTTAATTTGATTTCTATATTAAGAAAATTTGCTTCATAGTTGTTACTATTTGTCTGCATTAAATTAAGATATTGTGAATAAAAATATTAGGTTTAAAATTTTCTTGCTTGCCAAAAGTGATAATATCATCTGTATAACGAAAAATGTACTATTCAGAATTATTAATGAAACTATTCAAAATAATATAAATATAAATTGCCAAGACAGTTGTAAGGGCCCCCTTTTGGGGAAAACCCTTTTTAATCTGTTGATAATAGTTACCATTATAATATATATATAGTTCTCGTTTAGTACAAACTTAATTTGAGAACCAAATCTATCATAATTAACATTTTTAAATAAATTATCTTTATGAATTTTTCAAACATGTTAATCATATCATCAATATTAACAAAGTTAAAAAGATCTTCAAAATTTAAACTATAGACTAAAGAAATCTTTTATTTGTTCAGTAGGTTCTTAACTATTTTTAAGTATGTCTGTGGATTTAAGATTATTTATTGTATTTTTTAATATTTCATGGAGAATTTAGCCTGATTTACTGATATATGTATTAAAACCATTAGTAACTGCTTTAAACTTGACTGGGTCTTTATAAAATTTAGGAGTAAGAAATATATGTGAAATTTAAAATTATTATTATTAATTTTTTTTTAATTGTTTAGGAAAAGCCTAAATCCATTCATTTATTTCTCTATCAGAAACTGATGACTTTATAAAAGTTGTATTGTTATCAAAATTTTTTTTATCATTAAACTATAATAGTATTTACATTTGAAGTCAAAATTTCCTGGTACTTTATCAACATAAACTATGTATATGTATATGGAAGAAAATGAACTATTAGTAAAAATTAAAATAAAAAAAACAGAATGCTTCGAAATATGTTTTCCTTAGGAACCGTAATAACCTCCGTAATGATAAAAGTTAAAATTTCCAAGGAAGCAACATGAAGTATTAAAATACATGTCAAGTACCTCTTATTAACAGTAATATAAAATAACATTCCTGTGATGTATTCCATAATAATACTAAATTCATCAAAACTATAAAATAAATTTGACTCATTTTACAGCGAACATAATTCTGAAGAAATATGATATGAAATACATAAGTTAATATTTAAATACATTAAGTAATACCTAACAATGAATACTTAATGGTCACATTTAAAACATTCAACAGAAAAATATTATTAGTGTACAATTTTTGTTTAAATTCTTTCACATAAAACTTTAAACACGAAAATACAAATTCTAATGCTAATTGGTGAAAATATTTTAACGTTAAATTAAACATCAAAGAAAGGTTTAAAGTCAGAGAATTAAATTTTCCCTAAGACATATTATCTTTCAATTACAGAAGACAGAATTCAAGAATTCGCTCCTTTAAATGTCAGAGTTTGCTGAGATCGATTTTTGAAGCACATTCACTTCACTTTAAAGTCTAATTACTACAAAACTTTCGTAGTTGTAAACAAAGTTGATTCAGCAATGAATATACAAAATGATTTCACCGTTGTTATGAAAATATCTTTGTCACAAATAATATGAAAGTCTTTTTTCCACCACGCAAATAAAGCTGTAGAGCACGCATTTATTAGGTTTCCTTTATTCAATTAATTACTTGAAATATATAATTCTAAACAGGAATTAACTGTTAAAACTATACTCAATTTATAAATTATTTAGTGTTATTCTTCCCTGAATAGCTTTGATATAATAATTTTCCATTTTATTTCCATAATATTCTTATGAAAGTTCTCGCATGTTCAAAACCAATGTATGTGGTATAAAATTACTTCTTTATAAATCCTTATCGCTGTGGTGGATCAAACCAATAGGATTCTGTGTGCTATGCAGCAGGAAGTATTTGCAACAATTCGATTCCCACGGCAGTGCATCCAGGGTTAGGGAATAGAGGTCAAAAATACAGATTTAGAGTTTTATTATATATTAATTATACATCTCTTACAGATATTCATTAACATAAAAGTAAGCTACATAGCATATAAAAATTCTTTCAACATAAATAAAAAATCAAATTGTGCATATATCACACATTTGTTTTAAAAAATATTTATTAAAATAAGAAATAAACATAAAGTATAAGTCTTCCTGCAATATAGTGAATTAAAAAAATATGCGAACCTTAAGTTTGTGAAGCCTTACTTAATATTACAATGTCAGGGATATAATTTATGACTTTATATTTGACACATAATTCTGAATGTTCAGCTGTTAAACAACTTCTTTGCTGTCACAAAATATATTTTAACTAGCGGTTAACCTCACCCGCTTCACTGAGTATTTCATGACGTTGCACGAATATATACTGTTAATATATTATAAATAAAAATTATTGATACCGAATTTTTAGCGTTATGCGTTTGATTGCATTGAAAAACAGTTTTATAACTGCCTTCTCCTTCTTCAATGGCTCAACTGGTCTTCTACAGAAATCTTCTCCGGGAATCTCTACTTTTGGCAACTTTTTTTCCAGTTTTGTCCTTTTAACCCTAAGGTTTGCACTTAAAATCTTGCCATTCTGGGGATGCTTCAAAAACACCCCACATATTTTTTTTTCTTCAGGTGGGTTCTCAAAAGCGGTTGAACCGTATTTTAAGAATGCGGCTCGGCCGCTTTGGGGAATCTTGCTTGAAGACAGAAAAAGCATCTCTGAAATGGCGGAATTTTACGTGCAGACCACTTGGAGGGTTAAAATATTAAGATCTTCTCTGATACAATCATTCCATCTATGCGGGGGCCTGCCTCAAGATCTACTCCCCATGAGTAAGCTTTTTTACAAATCTCACATCTTGATTTAAAAAGGATAAGACTTCTAAATAATAATTTCTAAAATTGAAATATAATTATCTTTTACACTCTCGTGACCCGCTCCCCCAAATTGGATTTCCACAGAACCAATTCTACTAAATAAAATATAAGCATACTTTCCAAATATCAAATCTAAATCTAATAGTTCAAAATCAGATTTTTTTTTAAAAAAATTAAAAATATGCAAAAGCTGTTTTTTTTTCCTTTATTAATAAATATTTTCAATTTTTTAAGTTATTGCAATATTTATTTATAAGAAATCAAAATAAAATGTTATAATTTCTATGCTTACTGCACAGTTTTATTATTTACGCTATTGACCCCTTTTTTGGGAATGGCAAACAGGTCAGCCACACAAAAAAAATTTTTTCCCAAGGGGTGGGGGAACAGCATACCGA
>BMAV01004222.1:0-22843 GCA_019973955.1 Trichonephila inaurata madagascariensis
GCATCTTTCCAGTGAGCTATGAAATTTTTCATATTTTGTTAATCATCCTGTGGTTTATTTTACTATGCAAAAGAAAAAGTTTGCTTTTTTTTTACAGTTCTTCAATCGTGACTTCAATATGTCACTAAAAACTCCTCAAGTATTTGTAACAAAATTTATTTTTCTAGTAATTTATACATTTCTTGTCATTCTTTGCCCTTTTTTAACATATTTTATTCATGGAAACAAGCCTCTCACTAAGTACTCTTGGCTTCACAACATTAAATTCAAGATGATTTGTGTTTTTGTGTGAATCGTTATCTAATACTTCTCTAATGGTTTCTCTCTACTAATAGTTTTAAATGATATATGGAATTTTCTAAAATATACCAGAAGATATAATAAAACTAAAAAATTATTGCAGCAATATCTAGAGACAAATTACATTTTGAAAGACACTTTTTTTGTACCATTGTTTGTGATCTTGTAAATAAGTTTCTGTGACTCGTACTTCAGCGTGTCTTGTACAAAAGAGTTTCATCGTTCTTTTGAGTAAAGTTAGGTTGTAACGTCTTTCCGGGTGTTGTCACCATAACTGTTTGTAATACTTTCAATACCAAGATTCCAGAATGCATGATGAGAATAAAAACAACAGTTCCATTTTTAAGAGATAAATACGAATATAGAAGTGCCTGCTGAGGAAAAGAAATGATTGCTTTAAATATAATTATAACAAAGGATATATTTTACTTGTCAGCTGGTGGTAAAGAAAATTAGAAGAAGAGTTTCTGAATGATGACAGCTTTTGGGGTACATTATTAACAAATATTTATTCTTGTTACATTAACCTCAGAATATTATTTTGTCGTGGTCAGAAGGTCGCGAGTGTGACAAGGTTTGATGTAGAAGCAGACATGATCATAAAAATAGCTGCTTTTATTCCATCTTTAGCGTTTTATGAAACATACAAGTTTATAGCTTAACTCTGTGAGCTATAGAAAAAATCATAACTCCTAATCTAATGTACTAAATTACTGAAATTCACTTGAAGCTCCTTGTGTTACGATCCTTCTCGAAGCCCGATAGCTCGATCAGCTCAAAAATTGTTTACTTTCACAGTTCCTGGTGGATTCTACGTCAACTATTAATCTCGAGACGTCGACCACAACCAGTTGCTCTTCATCTTTTCTAATACTTGGATTTCACGTATAACGATGAATGATTTATTATTAACCTCACAACTCAACGACAGGCTCTTAAATAGTAGTTATATTTATGAGAAATCAAGTCGCCTCTACGAAAAGTGGTTTTTTAACTAAAATCACGCTTAAAGAATATTTTTCCTAAAACGATTACTTGTAAAACCCGAATGGTACCCGTCACAATTTTTATAAATCGCAGAATATCATTTTCTCAAAGTTGTTTATAATTTTAACCAAATAACCTTTTGTTACACAAATTTATTAATTATGCTTTTTCACCTTTACAAATGTTCCTGTTACTTTAACTATTGTTTAATTTTTTTAAAAAACATTTGTACTTCAATATTTAAGCGACAGGATTTAATTCTACTGATTGTATTAAGAGTTAAGTTACATAAGACTCTGAAATGTGATGAAAATAGATGGTACAATATCTTGAAATAACAATAAATACTTGTCCTTTAATTTTGGAGCCCATAAATTTTCCCCAGACAATTACAGTATGATTTTTTTTTATTTTTCAGCAATACACACTGTAAAAAATTTTTTAAAAAACCCGACGCACCGAGGAGTTGCCCGATTTTAATGAAATTTCGTGTACAAGAACATTAGTACCGACCATGCAAATGATTAAAATTTGATGCCCAATGAATAAATAGTGGGAGCTACAGCGCACCGGAACTTCGCACGCAGTAGGTGTCCACAAAAAGGATTCTAAATCTGATGGTCAAAACTTCTGTTGCATTGCGATTTAGGATACCTTTCCACGACTGAAAACATGCCTCACCGCAGGATTTGAGCTCATTATGAGCAACTGTCAAAGTTTGAAAGAGGTCGTATCATTGGATTGAAAGAGGCAGGTTGGACAAATTGAAGAATCTCTCATCAGTTAGGTAGAATCGATGTGGCCATTAGAAGATGCTGGCATGAATGTGTGGACAGTGGCAGATTTCAGCGTCAAGATGGTAGTGGTCGACCTAGGGCCACAGTAAATCCGGAGGACAGATTTATTGTCAGATCAGCTGTCACAGCACCTGATTCATCGTTATCAACCATCAGACGTGCGACTCGCAGACAAACATCCACCATGACCGTTCAAGGGGAACCGATAGAGCAAAATTTACGCTTGTATCAACCACTACGCCACCTACCACTCACGCCTTTACACTGTTGATCCAGATTACTGTGGTGCTTCACTGTATCAGGTTTCAATCATGCTGACTGTGGAAGTATAGTGTTTAGCGATGAATCCCGCTTCCAGCTATGTCCTGACGATGATCGAAGACGTGTCTGGAGACGTCAAGGGCAGCTTGCCGATCCTGCTTTCACTAATGCACGCCACACGTGCCATTTCTTTTGAAGCCGAACCCCTTTGGTCGTTATTAGAGGCACACTTACAGCACATTGGTACGTCGACGGCATTCTGATATTTGTTTTGCTACCGTTCCTTTTGCAGTACTCCGGTCTTACTTTTCAGCAAGATAATGCCAGACCACATACGGCACGTGTTACTATGAACTGTCTTAAAGCTTGTCAAACACTTCCTTGGCCTGACAGATCTCTCTCCAATCGAGCATGTATGGATATGATAAGAAGGCTACTGCCTCTGCCATGGAATGTTGATGACCTGACCAGAAAATTGGTGCAAATTTGGCAAGAAATACCTCAGAAGACCATAAGGGCAATTTATCACTCTTTACCGCGTTGTGTGGCAGCTTGCATCCAGGATAGTGGTGGGTCAACACTTTATTGAGCTTGTTATTTTGTAACAAAGTAACTCTGAAATAAATGATTCAATTTTTCTCAAATTTTAATTATTTTCGATTCTGTATATATTCTTTCATCCCACCAATTTTTGTCTTTATCGAAAAACTCGTTCTTGGTACGTCGTGGGTTTTTTTTTTTTTTTTGCTATAGAATATATATTACATTATAAAATTAAAATTAAAATTGAATTAAAAGTATGTATATTGTACTAGACCTTACTCACAATATCATTGTGCATTCCATACTATTGTATAATTATATACGCAAGCGCGCGCGCGCGAGTATGGCCTTCTTTTAAGTCTTTTCTATCTAGTGTATAGAATTATTTTTCAATTGTATTCAAAAAGCATTTTTTTACCATCGCTTCTTGATTTAAAAAAGGCAAGACTTGAATTTTTAAGACGGGAGTGTATTTATATTTTACACCTCCGTAACTCCTGGTCCATTTGAAGTCGACTTCTGTAAAACACTTTTTAGCAGATTTTTACCTAACAGAAGTGACATGTCTGCCATGTTTCAAGTCGGTATATTTAGTAGTTCTGGAGATTTCACAATGAAAGATTGAGTGAATGAAAAGGAGCCGTTTTACTCCTATATAGAGAGATGTAAAAAGATTGTACAATTGAAATGGAAAAAAATATAACTTCAAAGTTATTAAAATGTGTATTTAATACATTAATACTAAAACTACTATTTTAATAATACTTTTATTATACGTGACTGCATTTTTTTTCTGTAATGTAAACATCTTTAATAATCTTTAAAATGTTTTTCCTGTATAAGCACAAAATAATAATCAAAAAATGTATTAACATCAAACGGATTAATGGATTAACAATTTTTCAAAACTGCCATATATTTTACATCATAAGTTTTCGTGTTTCTAAAATGATTCATTTTTATTGATAGTCACCTTATATCTCCTCTGTAATAAATATTTTTGTGGTGAGATGAGGATTTCTTAATCATTTAAATCTTAGTTGTTTATCAAAAGCAACAAAATTAAGAGTCAACTTCCGAAAAAAAAATGCATTTTAGGATTAGGTTATAATGTGTAGATTTTTATATAATGCTTTTATAGAATTTCTTTTCTTTTTTTTTCTTACAGATAAATCACTTTTCTTCTGTTAAATATTCAATGAAAAAAGAAACAAATAAATTTACATTTAAAATCTAATCCAACGTTTTTCAATGCAAGGAGGTTTACTTATGTAAGACCTTTTTGACTTTTCTCTTTAAATGTGTGAAATGAGTTAATTTTTAATGCAATTTTTATCCCTTTTCCTTAACAGAAACTCAATTTCGAGCTCAATTATCATTCTAAACGCATAATATAAAGACGGAAATAATTTAAATCATACCTTTTTAATGATTTACAGTTTTCACAATAATTGTGTTGTAGAATATTTTGAAAAACTTTAACATTTTCACTTCAAAAAATGATCTTTTACTAGTTTGTTAGTGACAGAGAAAAAACGGAAGCTCTCGAAAATTTGTTGGAACAAAAGCTAATAAGATAATTGCTATGAATTTTGTATTTTGGGTTTGTGCAAATTAGTCTGATTGGACTGCTATTTTACTATTTCACCAATGCAACATATTTTATAACTATGAAAACTGTACCAAGACTGACATTAAAAGTGAACTAAATTGGATGAAAAAGGACATTTATTAAATAGATTACAAGAGAGCGTATCTTTTCTTCTGCACTAAAAGACTAACAACTTTTTTTGTAATAAATAAATACCGTCATATATTAAAACATCAAGCATATTTGGATTGTTTTTATCTGTAGGACATTTCATGCATAAAAAGTATCTAAATTTAAAGAAAAGAATCATTGAAATAGTTAAATTAACTGGATTGTAACATGACTCAACATTTATAAGAACTCACATCGAAGAAAAATACATTGGGAAAGTATAAGGTCATAGAATTTCAAAAGCAAAGCTATATATACTCACGAATCCATCTAAAACAATAATGAATCAAAGTAAACCAGAAAATATTACTTCACTGAATGTCCCTCTTTGGATTATCTTATCAACGAATGGTTGAAATAGGAAATGGTTTATTGTGAGCTTTTTGACATTTTACTCTTACTTTTTAACAGTAATATGTCCTTTATCTGTTATTTGTGTGCTTCTGGCTTCAACGAACTACATGAACTACATTTTTTATTATAATATTTGTGCCGAAAAGCTCCAGTAGTATTTTTATAACAAATTATAAGAACTGGATATATATATATACTGTTTTTGCTTCTATTAGTCATCAAACCAGTTTGTACCACATACTCAAGTGTGTTAAAAGACGAATGGTAGCTACTGAGATTTTCTGGAGATAATACTTACCATGCAGGAAATAATTTAAAGATAAATAGTTCATATTTATTGTAATAATTTCAAAGTATAAAATAAAATATTATGATCATATTCATTCAAGCACAGAGGGATATAAAATTCACCCCAACCATATAGCTAGGCAAATAACAGATCACAAAAAACGACAACCTTGTTTCTCAGAAACGATGTAGATATTCAAGATTAATAAAATAAAAACATTAGTATTGCATGAGTATTTAAAATAAATTTTACTGAAAAATTGAAACACCGTTGTATACTTTACAATGCTGTTGATATTCCTATTTCGATTATCAGGAACCCGCCTGCTTTTCAATCAAGAGAGAAGTATTTTCTAATTTTTTCTAATGCGAATATAAAATGTAATCATATAATTGAGAATCATTAATTTATTTAACTTTCTCTATTTATAGAAAAATGACGGGAAAAAAGTACAATGAAAATTTTTACACATTCTAATTGAAGCTAAACACATAAACACTAAAATATAAAAGAAAAAAAACATTAGGTGTCATAAAAATGTTTTTAAGACTGCATCGGAAAATTGATTGAATCAATTATACAACATTTCTCAGCAATCATGTCCCTATAAAAAAAAACGTGTTGTTGCCAATGCCCCCTGATCAGCAGTGCTAGATCAAGGCCCACGAAATTCATCATGGCAAAGGGCTTGATTGTATGCCTGTCGTTAGACGTCGCTTTGAGCACCATTCAGGTGGCAGTATGATTTAGCTCGTTTCCACCCCAATTTTTAGAGAACATCCTGGTGGTGATCAAGGGCCTCCCACCTCTCTTCCAGTTCCATTAAACTTACGACAGGACTTGCGCCTCGATGGCTGTTTAGAGTAACCTTATGTCGCGAAAGTACTACACGTTTACAAACATACATACCTTCCATGGGATTCGCACCCAGGGCCCCTCGGCACAGCAGTCAGCATCACTAAACATTTTACCGGACGGGTAGTCATTATACCGGACCACTATACCGTATAGTACAGATCAAGAAAATATTATACCATCACTCGAAAGTACTAGTTCATCCTACTCAATTTCAAGATTTTAGCTGTTTTGCTTGTAACAGTGATCATAAACGGACATTTATTAAATCCCAATAAATTCACTTTAAATCATTAGTGCCTAAAAATGTATTTATGACTACATTTAAATAATAAAAATTAGATTTAAACTTCAAAAATGTATAGTTCCAATTAATATTCATTTAGTAAAGTTTCTATTAAATAGATTCTGAAAGGGAAAACAAAAGGAAATTCAATTGTGAATATTTGCTTATTTCTTACGCAGATATGCACTTTTACATTTACTCTAGCGATTCATTGCTAATAGAATTATTTTATTCTAGCATGTAAATGTACAAATTTGTTTTCCCTGTTTATCAAAACATTTAGAATAAATATACAGTTCTCTTCAAGCATTGTTAAATATTGCTATTCTTTAAATCAGTGGTCATCAACCTGTGGTCCCTGAAATCTTTTGATGGTCAGTAAAAAATACTGGCATTATTTATATTTTTATGAAGATCCAATTCCAAGAAGTACAAGTTGTTGCTGTGTCTTTCATCCTGGGATTTATATGAAAGACAATAGATAGATGAACAGAAACATACAATACAATTACAGAAGAGTATAGACTTTATTACCAACGATGATCCCAGCATGGAACGGAAGGGGTGTGCTGATTTCCATTAGAGACGGAAATCCATTTCAGGTAAAAGTCCGACTTATTTTCCCGGAGATACATCAATGCCTTATTCGGGATTCGAACCCAAGAGCTCGTGATTAAAAGCTAGTGTCATAACCTCCATACTAGCTGGGCAGAAAAGGATGAGTTTCAAAACATATTATGGAATATGTATTATATTTTTTTAAAAATAATGTCAACTCAAACTCGGTGGCGTAACAGCCCTTGAGGACCAGGGTCTACAGTGCCCATCCCAGTATACGTGACCATAGGGTGCTGAGGTGCATGAGCAGGTGTCCCGATCAGGTGGTCAGTCTGAAGCGAGACCCTCAGTGTTTATGTCCCCAAGCAAGCTTGGTACTCATCCCCCTGGGCCTTCTTAAAATAATGTATCTACTACATTTATCGAAATTCCTTCTGAATTTAACGAATTTTTAGCTTTTGGAGGTATATCTATTGACATTTCAGAGTCGGCAACTATGGTTAATTGGGGGTACTCCTCCTCAGTTCATTTATATTGCCTTGCAAGTTTTTCCTTGTTTTTAGTGAAATTGTTTTTCAGTAATAACGGAAATTTAAGTAAAGACTGAAATAAGTGACAATATAGTTGTGTGTAAATTTTCTATGTAGCGAACTTTTTCCTGGAACCTTGAACATTTCACGATTTTCTTCGTAAAATAACCTCTCTATAGTGAAGTGCTTTTTTTTTATAACGATCTTTTTCTTTTGTGATTCAACTTTTGTTCTCCCTTTTTTTAAAAGTATTCCTGAAAAAACTTCAAGTTATTCTCTATTTAAAACATTTTATGGTTGTCATAAATCTTGAACTGTTTTTTTAGATCCTAACTCACCGAGAGCAACAGAGTTCTCGACGTTTCGTCCAAGAAGTGCAACTTTTAACCCCCATTGCCCAGTTTACTTGAAACATTTTCGATATCCTCTTTCACCCTCAGTAGAGTTTTCCCGAGTCTCCGTGTTCTAATTATAAAATAATGTATGTTTAATAATACTTGTATGCTTTAAATTATAAAATGTCCTTAAAGTTCATTTAATTTTAGTAAAAAATTATTTTCTTAGTATTGAAATTACAGTGAATTCTTCAACATTCTTTTTACTTGTTTTCCTTGCAGTTTTTTTTCTTTCTTCTTTGATGTGTGTGTAAGTTATATAAAATAAACATATATTTATTTTAAACAAAAGATGTAAATAATTAATTTTTTAAAATATAGTGTTTATGAATTTAAAATTTGTTTTATGTAGTTTATAAAGTACAGTCGAACATCTTTATAACGAACTTCTATATAGCGAACTTTTTCATCGTAAAATAACCTTTCTATAGCGAAGTGCATTTTCTATTAAACGAACTTTTTCTTTTGGGATTCAATTTTTTTCTCCCTCTATTTAGAGTATTTCTGAACATTTCAAGTTATTCTCTCTTTAACACATTTTATGGTGGTCATAAATCTTGAACTGGTTTTGTTAGATTATATCTCGCAGAGATTAATAGAGTTCAGGATGTTTCATCCAAGAAGTGCAACCTTTAACACCCATTGTCCGGTTCACTGGAAACATCTTCGATATCCCCTTTCACACTCATTGGGGTCGTCTCGTGTCTCCATGTTCTAGTTGAAAAAAAGATTTTGTTTAATTTTACTTGTACTCTTTAAATTAGAAAATGTCCCTAAAATTCATTGACATATATAAAATTATTTTCTTAGTATTGAAAATACAGTGACACATTCGACTTTGGTTTTTCTTGTTTTCCTTGCTGTTTTTCTTTCTTTTTTTATGGGTAAGGAAAATAAAATAAACAAAAATTAAAATTTTTAAAAAAAGTATGAATAATTCCTTTTTTTAATATGCAGTGTTTATGAATTTAAAAATTGTTTTGCGTGGTTTATAAAGTATATTAAATGATGAAACTCTATATAACGAATTTTCCATATAACGAACTTTTTTCCGAGATTTAGCGACTTCGTTATATAGAGGTCCACATGCATATTAAAAGGTGAACCTCTATATAACGAATTTTTCATATAAGGAACTTTTTTCCGGGATTTAGCGACTTCGTTATATAAAGTTCCGACTGTTTGGTTACAATACAGTGATCCGCCAAATATAGAATTTTGCATTTAGTGGTCCACAAAGTTCTTCAGGTAGGCGACCACTGCCTTAAATAACAACATTCTCACATAGTTTCACTGTAAAATAATATGAAATTAGGAAGTTTATCGAATAATTATTGAGAGTATCTCAAAATCATTAGATATTCTTCATTGATTATTCGTTTAGATTTTCTACGCTCATCTTATGCATATATATATTACTGTATTATATATTTAATTAAAATGATAGTAATAAAAATACCATGCAATTTTAATTTAAACATCATTATCTTTATTTAACTGCAGTTATGAAATTAATAGTTAATGCATGAGTAAAGTGTTCAGTGTTGTAACAATAGGAAACTCTTCTTTAAAATAGACTGTCCCACGTGATGACGAGTAATATAAACTTTTTTCTCCTGTCAGTACAGAAAAAAAGACTTTCTTCCCATAGACAAGGCTAAAAAATTCAAATATGTCTATTTAAAAGGAACTTTTGCTTTTATTTTTGATATATGTTTAAGAATGCTATAATCGTAGATGGACAGCGAAAGCAAGATGGTGACTGCAATGAAAGCACTATTAAATGGCTCTACGTAATTGTTCATAAACTGCTGTTGATAGAACTATGTGCATATTAATGAAACTAATCAATAAGCTGAAGAAAAACGGGTTTGAAAAGTGACTTTTAAAAGACGTATTTACAATCAGATGTTATGTAATAATGAAGGAAATGTGAAGAAAATTACAATCAACGCAGT
Source organism: Trichonephila inaurata madagascariensis (assembly GCA_019973955.1). Lineage (NCBI taxonomy): Eukaryota > Metazoa > Arthropoda > Arachnida > Araneae > Nephilidae > Trichonephila > Trichonephila inaurata. The sequence goes on from BMAV01004222.1 coordinate 9,876, forward strand.
TAAATCAAAGTATTATAAATTTTTGTTGTATGAAAAATGGCAGTCCAAATAGATGAAATAAGATGAACATTGACAAAGTAATGATACAGGGTAATTAAATGAAGTTTACGATTTCCAGGTAAACCTGTAAGACGGACAGCGAATCAGCAATTTTTATCAAAGCTTGCACGTTCCATGTTCTTGCTGTTATTTTAATATCGTCTTCATATGCATATACAGGGTGATTCGCTACTACACTGACAAACTGGTAAGGTGTATAGGGGGTACATAGACTACTCGGAATCACATAGGAAGGCAGGGTCGCCAATTCCGCAGTTACAAGCTATGGTGCAAAGAAGCAGGAAAATATAACAGAAATAGCAACATACTAATGGGACAGAAAAAATTTTATTGAAAAGTTTTACTACAACAGGGGTTCAAAATTAAGGATAGAAGTCGTCTGGTAGGCCTGACAGTGATACTACATGGAATTCCTTACGCTCTGGAAGATTCCTCCCATGTCACATATCCTCTCGACAGCTACAGATATTCAAACTTATCTTTTTATTGAAGGAACAGGCCTCCGTCACCTAAAAGAAGTTCATGCACTTTCGAACACCTGTTGTAGTACAACCACTCAATAAAATGCTTTCTGTCTCATTGATGTATTGATGTTTCTCATCTTTTTTTCTCTGCTTCTTTACACCACAGCTTGCATGTACGGCATTTGCGACCCTGCATTCTGATGTGATTCCAAATCGTCTCTGTACCCCCTACATACCCTACCAGTTTGTCGATCTGGTAGTAAATTACTCTGCATACATGCTTAATATTTTCCAAATAACACAAATTTAATTTTTGGGTAAATGACGATATAGAGAGAAGAAGTTGCAAATATAAATTCAAAAGTGGAATAGATACATACTTTATAACACTTTTTGAATACTTTTAATTTTTGTATTGCTCATATTCAACAGCAGCGCGTGCACAACGAAATGTTTGAATGATTTTCGAATGTACCGAAGATCAATTAATTTAAAATCGTTGTTTGTTATTTTAGTAACATTAACATCTGTTTTAATTACCTTTAAATGTTTTTTTATCATACTGATAAAATTTCTACAGTTTCCAGAGATATCACAATATAATCACGAAGAATGGAAAAAATTTCAGTTTTTAGTAAAGGATTCCGCTAATCCAAATTCAATAAATAAAAAGTTTAATAATTAATTATTCTATTAAATATTCATTTAATCCAAAATGGACATCTGTTTACAAAATAAAATATATTACCATTTAAAAATTTCTCTGGTTGTTTAAAAAAACTAAGCAGAATGTAAAATATTTTCATTCAGTGATTGTTTGGAATGTTTTGAATAACTGTGAATACTGCATTACATTACATTTCATTTGAATGACACAGAATACGAAAACTAAAGATAGTCTAATAATTTTTCAGTACTTTACAGTTTGAAAGAATTTTACTCAAACTATTCCATTCATATTCATTGTCTTTATTAATTCTAAATAAATTCGAATATAATTCAAAATATTCCATTCATTTAACGATTTGAATTATATAGTAGAGGAAGTTAATACTTCAATTAGAAGAAATTATTTCACACATGATGTCAAAGGAGAGAAATGTTATCAAAGAGAATATCGATTACGTAAATATGATGAATTACTTCAAAAAAATTGGAATCCTAAGTGCTTCTTCTCGTCCTTCTAAATGTATGTATTGATTTTTATGTCTTCTAAGTTTTATTTAACCATGAATTCAGGTAAGAAATCAATAAATGTATCCGAGAGAAATAATTTAACACCCTGAGAAATAAGATGGCTAAAAATTAAGTATTGTTTAGATGTAATAGACTACTTCTTCATGCTAGTGTCTAATGAACGTCTCATTTTATTTCTATTGTTATACGACTATTTTGACGGTCTATGCATCAAAAAGGAAGATTTTTATGGATGTAATAATGGACAAGCAAAATAATGAGAGAATTATCTAATTAAAAAGTATATTAGAGGAAATGGGTTCCTTAGAAATCATCGAAAATCTAAAAGTAAATAAAGAACTTTAGTAAAGGTATGCATGCCTTTGTATATCTTTTATTGATATAAATACTTGTATATATTTATTCCGAAAATTAATATAGCGCTTTTCTTGAATGGCAATGATTTCTCATTCTTTCTTGATCCCAATAACGCATTGTAATAGTTGTGAAGTTAAAGTTTAGAAAAGATAAGTGTATTCTTCAGGTAGGTAATGCATATGTGTTTGAGGGCCGTAAAAAAACCATATTACCGAGATTATCAGAACTCATTCTGAAACGTATTCCTGTTGTATTAATACATTGATTTCAATATGGTTCAATAATTCTTTTATGGAAAATATTGTAAGTAACTATTGATTTTAGAAGAAATTTTCAAATAGAACTACCAGCATATTGAAAGCTACATTGAATATATTAATCACATATCATCATATATTGACCTATCAATCGCAACAGCTATCATAAAAGGCAATATTTTGTTCAAAAAGATCGAAAATATGGCTTGGAATATGAGGATGGTATACAGTACACCATTCTGCATGAAATACCGACATAGCATCATATGCAATGGTGACAGGACCACTGATTATAATAATTATCTGATAATTTTTTCAACAGTAACTACAACAAAAAGGAAAGGACTTCATTCAGTTGAATTAAAATAGTCATGTAATGGATATATTTGTACTATATTTTAAAAGAATTGCGACTTCTCATTGTATATATTTCATGTACTAAATTGGATGGATGACTTTCAAATGGGAAGTATAATTATGACCTCCACCTCCGGTATTTGTATTTTGTGACGTAAAAATTACTCTATGCGATTACATAAATATTTTTTGGTTTCACTTTTATGACATAAATAAAGAGAAAAAAAATGTTTAAAATATTGGCTTGAACTTAGCTTCACAATCATTAAAATCAACAGCAAACCTAGTAAGTAAAATAAGTAGTCATTTAAACCACCAATTTTTGCAAAAATATATCAGCCTGAAAACAATACCAAAAACAGAAAAGTGGATGATACTTCATGTCGAAGAGAGAAATAGTGTAATATAAAATAATCAATACACATTCATTTCTGAACATTTGTTCTGATATTCAAAAATTAGCATGGTAATTAGTGCAATCAAGCATTTTGTAAGCATCTTCTATGCATTAGTCATGACTAATAACGTAGCAATTGATGTCACAAATTGGGACTGCAAATGATATTCAAATATTTAAAAAGCTATCTCGGGAAATTTTTCCAAAAATATTTTTTTCAAACTGTTAACTTAATTTGAGTGTAACGATATTTTGATTTCAGCTTGAAATTGTTTTTCTATTTTATTGTTGCTCTGGAGACTTGTTCTCCAAATGAAAACAAATTCTGAGATTAGCTGTGGAAATATTTCTCTTATTTTGCAGTTCAGAACAGTATTACAGTACGTCTTGAACAAAACGAAAAAAGATTAAGTCAATTTGTTTCAACTAAATAAATTTTAAACTTTTAGAAGTTTTTTTCGTATAAAGCTCAAAATTTTAATAAATCTGAAAATATTCGAAAAATAGTTAACTTACTTTTTGAAACATGTATCTTTATATGCAAAGCATTTCAGTTATTGTTATAATTTATAAAAACAAGAAAATAGCTGCTGTGTAGTAAAAATATAAAATGGAATGATTGGTGCTTTTTGTCAAATCTGCATTTTATAAATTAATTTGACATTGGTCAAGGTAATTGATCAAATCACTCATTTCTAAACACTAAACCTTTCACATTACATTCAGTGAAAATATTTTTTTTTTTTATTAAAAAAAAGACGACAGTCGAAAAGAATTTTTAAATAAATATTGCCTTTCCCTTTCAGTATCGGTCAAAAATAAAACATTATTAAATAAATGTGGTTTTTAAAAAAGTTCTTTAATATTCGTCCCAATATTAAATCTCCATTTAAGTAGAGATGAATAATTTTACAGTAAATACAACGTTTCTGAACACTATAAAATGAAAGTGAAAAACTTGATCTCATGAAAAGACATGGACTTCGATGTTTTTCCTACTTTCCGGATTTGCTATGCTTATGACTTATGAAAGCAAAATAACATCAACATCATAATGTACTTAAAATATAAAAAAATTTTAAAAGTGAACTTTTTATTCTTTGAAAATTCGGAATCACTTTGATTAAAACAATGACCAATACAAAACTAAGAAAGGTTCCTTCTACAAACGATCCTCTGGATTGTACTATCTCACAATAGAAAAAAAATACGTTAAAACTCTTCAAATCTTTTCGAAATATTTCCGAATCAATTTACTATTATTATTTCCTTACAATTTCTGAGTATTATGATTTTAATAGTTTTATAAATTTGGAAATGATCATCAAAAGAAGGAAAAAAAGTAAATTTTTATGACAAAATCACTGTTTTTATAAGGGAAATTTTTGCTTCAATGGTTTTTATTTTTTCAGTGGCGTTAGCAAAGTTATATCCTTAATTAGTTTACCTTGAAGTGTGGCTTTGTAAATAATCTGAAATATAAAAAAAAACTGCTCTGTATTACACTGAATTTCTGCTTGCAATATTATTTTTCAGAAATTAATTTCTCACTCACTCACAATCAATCAATCACAAATCACAAAAACAATCCACTCCCTCTTTTCTGACAAAGATGTTTATGTAAACCATTTCACAAAAACTATCTTGTTATCAACTATTTACTAATTATAAAATCACTCAACTGCTTACTGGTCATGGTAATTTTAAAGTGTATCCCAATAGATTGAACCTGTGTCCTTCCAAACTTTGTGACTGTCATGTTGGTGGGGAGCAAAGTGCTGAGCTTCATATCCTTTTTTGTTCAAAATTTAAGAAAGAGAGAAAATGCCTTAAAACCAAACTGCATGCCCAAAAATCAACTAGCCTCCTAATTTTTCCCAACTTGTTCCAAATAAAGCTTCATCCACTTTATATTGCATCTTCATTGATTTAAATTTGTAATGTTTGAAGTTATACTTCTTTTGGGGGGTTAGAGAAATTGGATGAGGGTGAATTTTTACGATGCGATCGCACACGTCACAAATGTGACGCAAAACCGTCACGGAAATGACGCATACCGTCACGAATGCTAAATTGCTTTGTCTAGAAATATACAGAATGGGAGAGATCATTGCCATCTTCAAAATTCTCAGGAAAATATTTCTCTTCACTTCCCTGAAGAAGTGAACACCCGGATTTGAACCAGAAACATCTCAAACTGCAGTCGAATACTTTACCACAGAGCTACATACTCCGCGTAAGGGAACCTTTTCTTTGCGTTCCTTAGGAACGGATACGAAAATGCTTTGTCTAGAAATATACAGAACGAGACAGATAATTTCCGCATTCAAATTGCTCATTCCTCTCGATCTGCAGTCAAATGCTCTACCACTGAGCTATACTTCTAAGTCAGCGAACCTTTGCTTTCCGTAGGAACGGATACGAAAATGCTTTGTATAGAAACATACAGAACGGGACAGATCATTCCAGCCTTCGAAATTCTCAAACAAAATATTTCTCTTCACTTCCCTGAAGAAGAGAACACCCGGGTTTGAACTGGAAATCTCTCGATCTGCAGTCGAATGATGTACCACTGAGCTATACCTCCCGCGTCTGCGAACCTTTGCTTTGCGCTGATTTGTGACGTCACTACTAATAGGGAGAGATCGTCCTTCGCCTACGGAGCTTCTCTGATGCATTTGTTTGAACACTTTTTGTTATTAAACTGAACATACAGGAAATTAAAAAAAGAATAGTTAATTAATCTTTAAAATGTGTTTCATGTACATAAAACATAAGAGTAAATATTAGTTTACCTATTTAATATCTAATTGCTTGTATTATCCCTTAACTTCGCAATTTTTTAAATTTCTATGAAAAAATTTAATGAGCTAGTTCTTAAGTAATAATAAAACGGAAAAATATGGAGTAAAAAAATTAAGCAGTTTTAAATTGAATTTCAGTCATTTTTTTTTTTTTTTTTTTGTTTTTTTGCAGAAGTGCAACATTGCACTGTAGTGCTGTAAGTTACAAAACTTTTTTTTATATGAGGATTTTGTTATCATCATAAAATGTTTAAATTTCTTACCTGGTAGTTTATTTTTCCAATAAACAAGAGGTAGCATAAAATATAATGGATTCTTTTTATAGTCAAAACACAATTCTTGAGGCATCAGAGATCTTTATAATTGTAGTGATTTCTAGAAAAAATGTACTTTCTTCTAGTGACAAATTAGCATGTATTTCATTGCAGTAATCTTTTCCTTCTCAGATAAGTGATTTGTAGGTAATTAGAAAAAATATTGTGTCGTTAAATTAAAATAAATCATATGTTGCAGAAATGCAACAGTGCGAAGTTAAGGGTTATAGATATATTTACTACGAACGCATTGCGATGAACATAAACACATTTATTACATTGTAGCAAATTATAAGAGCCTTTTGTATTCGTATATTTATTTTTAAAGTTATCCTTCTTTTTGGGCGTTAGGGAAAAAAAGGATGAAAGTAAATTTTTACGATGCGCGCATATCTTCAGGGCACCGATGCACGCGCGCGCACTCCGTTGTCTAATATTTTAACATGCCACTTTTTGGTGCTATGGGACTGATATTTGGGGGATCATAATAACTCTCTTTATAAAGCATATCAGTTGGGACGCATCCCCCCTGTTCATTCCCCCCTCTACAGCATTTTGGCCAATAACTCGGTACCCGAGCCTCACATTCCATTAGGACCTGGCTCATTCAATCTCTCTCTATATGCTCTTCCAGTTATTAAAGTTTCATGTTCATAGGGCTATTTCTTCTATAGTTTTTAATTGTTTTAAACTTTTTAAATTTGTTTAAATTCACAATATCTTGGCTTCTGTTCGAGTCTCGGACTTGAGATTTGAACCAAGTGTTCCACTTGTCGAGACCCATCCAGTCATCTGCTTCATTCTCATTGTGTAGACACGAGAAGGCCTTAAGCACTAAAATATAATGCTCCCATGTTAACCCTATAGGGACTGGAAAAAATTTCATCCCCCCCTAAATAATTGAACTTGGAACTTGATTTTTGGAGGTCCGCCATATTTTCGTATTAGCACGAGCTTTACGTAGAATTGGCCCCCTTTCCCCTACAGGCCTTTCCCAGAAATAACTTGAATCTTATGCCACCTTGGTCGACCGCACCGGCTGGATTCGATTGTTCTTTCTATGAGCATCCTAGATATATTTTTTCAGGACCATAGCTCCATTTCTTTACCCATATTTAATATTTTAAAATTATTTTAAAGTTATAATTTTTTTAAAATCCCGCATAGCTCCGAGGATTTTTGAGATTCGTTAGTAAAATTCGGTCCATAGGTTCTCCTCGTTGAGCTGTTTCATCTGTTATAATTCGTGTGTAGATAGTGGGCTTAGGGGGTGGGTGTTATCACTAAAATTAGAATCCCCATGTTTTTCTTATGGGGTTCAAACTTTTGATAACGTAATGATATTACAGAGATAGAAGGATGAAACTTTGGAATCACCTACTACTCTGTGTATCGTTGGGATGTACGTGACCATTTCTGTCACAGTTGTTCCCCTCCGGAGGGAGTTAATTGCGTTTTTTTTTCCCGAACTCACCGCCCCATTTGCAACTACAGACTCCGGGCAGGTTTTAATGAATTCCTCTTGTGTTTGCTCAAAACAAGGCCCAGTTTTGAGTTGCTGGGTGCACCTGCTTCTATTTTATATGTTTTAAATGTTTTAATTATTTTAAAATGACCATAACTCGGGAGCGTTTCAGGCGGATGTATTAATTTTCTCAGGAACGATTCTTCCCGCCGAGACATTCAATATGTGGTCTCAGATGTCACATTCGGTTCAATTCATCCCCAGATACAGTCTAATACCCCCTATGTTATTCGTCCGGTTATCCCCGTACGGGGTTGTTTAAATTTATTTAAATCGTGATTATCTCAGGTTTGGCTGGTCCTTTGACTGAAGGTTAGTATCGTTCAACTTTGCTCGTTACCTTCTTTCGTACTTGGCCCAGTTTTCTCTGCTAAAGATTTTTAGAAAGATTTTAATCTTGTTACGCCAAAGAAGTATAACTTCTTACGTGTGTACATAAGTACACACACACACTTATTTTTTGTAGATTTTTCATTTCTCTGTTTTCGTAACTACCTTCTATTGGTTTTGATACGTAATTGTTTTATTTTGGAATGTATTTTTGTCTTTGTAAGTTATTTCTTTTTGTTACTTCATCATTTCGTAATATTTGTTATGTTTATTGCGTTTCATTTTGTTTACCTTATTTTGTTTGTTTTACTTACTTTTTAAGTCCCGTATGATACTTGTGGTGCAGTGGCATTATTTTATCTATCAGTGTGGCGTCCACTGACGTGGACGGATACTACAGCCGTATTTGGTGTTGTGACCGATATTACGCATATGAAGTTGCCGTGGTTATGTGATAAAGGTGCAGCGCTGTTGAGGTCTCACTTAAGGCCGGATCACTTCAATGAAAGACTGCGTTAAGGTATCCGACTACCTTCGGAACCGTGATTTTAAAAAGTGCACAAGATAATTTTCATGATATTTAGTGTCACTTAGATTAGAATACATGTATACAATTGTTTCAAGGGCATTTTGACAAAAAAAAAATTTAAATACAATATTTCGGCAAAAAATTAACTTAGAATAACCTTTTTTTTTCAAAATATTCTCCTTTTGTGAAAAATGCTTCAATTATAATATTATTTTGCCTGTATATAGCTCAGACCTCTGTACAGAGGCTCAACTATGATTTTTGAAAAATTCACACTATTTTCAGAGTTGCAACCCATTGAAATAATTTTTTTCTTAAAATTTCTCCCCTCTGTTGTCGTAAAACATGGATAAACCGACTTCTAAGTTATATATTTCAAAAATTCTAGCTAAGCCTCTGTACAGAGGTCTGAGCTATATACAGGCAAAATATTATTATAATAGAAGCATTTTTTGCAAAAGGAGAATATTTTGAAAATGGGTCATTCTATGTTCATTTTTTGTCAAAATAGTGTACTCAAATAATTTTTTATTGTGATACTATTCTTAAAACAATTTTTATACATTTTCTAATCTAAGTGACACTAAATATGATAAATATTATCCACTTATACGCTTTTGCAAAATCACTGTTCCGAACGTAGTCGGATGCCTTAAGACGGCATTGAGATGCTCGTAGGTGTGAGCCTTGATAGGTCCCAGTAGGTCTGAGAGGGTCCAAATGAATCTAAAAGTCGATCTTTGAGAGAGCCCGTTGGAGTGTGCTAGGGCGTCGTACATTGTTGAAGCCTGTGGATGTGTCTCTCTAGAGACTGTGAAGCTTTTTAGCGTATCAAGAGTCTCCTGATTTTCCCTTCTGGTGTCTAAAAGTTGGAATACGTAACGCCCACAAAAGTGGCACGTGAGGCCGAATCATTTCTGTTTGGACATAGCGCGGTCTTCTATTCTACTATTGGTCCTAGTCACCCCTCAAGCTTTAGACTTTGAAGCCAGAGATTGACATGGGAACTGCGTAGTTCACCTCTCTTTCGCATGGATAGTGGGAGGACAAAAGTTGACTTGCCTTAGAACATAAGCGTCAGTGTCCGGTCTCGGATAACTTATCACGCGAAACTACAAGACCGTTGAGACGTTGCTAGCTCCCTAACAGAAAATGGTTTCTTTAGTGGAGACCGCCTCTTAATATTTTGAACTTTATTTATGGCATTTAATTATTAAGAGATAATTTATGGTTGTTGTCGTGGCACAAAAAATTTGATGAAGAAACCTCTTGTTAATTAAAAATGTATATTTATTTAGTAGCATAAGAAGTCTAACACAAACGTAAAACAAGCAGCAACGTGACAAAAATAACGCACGCGGTTTACATGACGTTCACAAAATCATTCTCTTTTCATTCCAGAGATCTCAATCTTTTATAGTTTTGGTTAACCTCGGAAACTGTTAGACACATATGAAATCCTTTAAAGCAGTGCTAATCAAACTTTCAATATTTGCGACCCAATATTCAATCGTAATTTTCATCGCGGCACCTCCAAATAATAGCAGCGTATTGAATTCAATAAGACTATACTTTGACTTTAAAACTGCAATACGACTTTACCTCTCAAGTGCAACCAGAGTATATAAACGTCTCGCTCAGTCAAAGCTTTAATTGCCTCGGACGTATGCATATGTTTTTCCGAAGAACGATATTTTCTGTGCGCTGCTATCCATAAAATGATTCCGAAGGTTTTGGAATGTAATAAAATGACCTTGACCAAGTATTTGTAAAGTATTTACTTTTTTTCGAGGATTTGCTTATTTCTTTTTCTTCCCCCTCCCCTCCAGTACATCACATATGCGCACCTGAGTGGAACGATTCGCGTAATTTTTAATCTGCAGTTAAGGGTACAAATTAACAAGATATGTGTTAATTTTTGTATATAATTTTATATATGGCAAGCTCACATGGAATCACTGGTAACTTGCTCTTGGTATTGTTAAATTAATTATAAAATGCATTGTCGAGTACTGATACATTGATAAGTTTAATATATCAGTGAAAATATGTATTTTTTTATTATGTCAGAATGCATTTTTTTTTTGTTTAATATAAGTAAATTAATCTTTTTTTAAAATAATCTTTTGTTTTCAACTTTTTTAATATGCTCGTGACCTCCCCGTAGAGTTATTACGCCCCCCTCTATGGGAGCATGCCCCACAGTTTCAGAAACCTTTCGGTAAAATCTTTTCTGATTGGTCCGAATGCGCGGATGATGCGAGCTTGCATTCTCCTGTTTTAAAAGATCTAACATTTTAGTTTTTTGGAAGACAAATTTGTAAATGCAATATATCAATAGCTCAAAAATATGCAATAACGATATGCGTAGGGGATAATGATTAAACTCAGATAATAACAATATAAGGTATTGGATAAAAAGTGGCATAATTTTAAATTTATTCAGTAAATAAACGTTAGAATACAACGAGGATTACTAATTACACAATTATGTCGAATTACTCAGGATATTTCATATAGAATATTGCCAAAGCTATAATGATAAATAACCTTTGAACAGAAGCAAATTATTATTTTCCAATCTGCATAAAACGTTCTAAAAACATCGAAGAGAAAAAAAAAGCTTTATTCAAAAATATTATAAATTTTTAACAGAGGACACATGTAATTTGAATTCATATTTCTAGTAGTGAATTAGATTTTACACAGCTTCCTGGTATTTTTTTAAAATGAAAGCATTATAATAACTGTATACAGAGTACAATCCTCTAGGCATAAAAAAATATTATAATATAAAGTGCTATATCTGCATAGTTATATAAATTAAATCAATAAATATTTTTTTACAAATTAAAATCTGATAATAAAATCATCGAAATTGTATTTTTATTTTAAAAACACCAGCATCAATCTCGAAATTAAATGTTATTCTATGCATACAAGGTATTTGTCTTCATTGGATCTATGTAGTTCATTCATATGATGCTTTTGGTACATAGATGAGATAAAATGTCTTCTCTAAACATACTGCTCATGATTATACAAAATATTTCTGGATTCTGATGAGTCAATGACAGAATAACAGTGCACGCGCGGGTTCATAACCTGAGTAACAGAGTTATACATAACAATTATGTAATGTTACTGTAACATATTCAACAATAATTCAACATCACTAAGCAGGAATGATAAGGTTCTTATGTTAACATTAAAAATGAGAATATATATATACCGTATATACTCGAATGAAAGTCGCCATCGATTCTAATCAAATATTCAAAATGTATTTGTGAAAAAATATTGTCATCGATTCTAAGCTGCATTCCCAATTTTCTTCAAGTTTTTCAGAAAAAATATAAAAAATTGTGTAAAAAGTTCATCGATATCCGATACTTCAGAAACTTTTAAAAAAAATTTCAATGCGAAATAAAAGGAAGGTAATAATTATTTTATTTTACAGTACTAAAAACCCTCAAACGCATCTATGAATCCATTATTACTCTAATAGTCAGTATTATATATTTGGAAAATGATTGTTCACTCCCATTGTCACAGCTGATATCGAAATTAGTACCTTCGTCGCCATTTTCCCACGTGATGTCGTCTTCCGTGATGCCCAGTACTTATGTTATGTGCAACTTTTTTTTAAAAGATAAATGTATATTAAAAGAGAGAATTTAAAAGAATTATCGAAACCTTTTGTACACTTACAAGTAAAAAGTATATGATTTTGTTTACGCCATCGACGTATCTTTTTTTCATTCTCGACAAATTTCAGTGGACGTTGCTGTGTTTCTGCTTTTCTCTGCTTATAAAATTGCCATCTTTTTCATTTTCACGTCATAGTGAAATCATCTTGATGCTATTACCGATATCTTATATGCTTAGGAGAGTAAAAAAAAGCGTATACAAAAAATTTCCTAAATACGAGTACACAATGATGCTTAGGATAGACTGAATACTGGAGATAAACTGCGGAATGTGATAAGTTATCGGTGCAAGTGGTAAGAATGGACGGTTACAGTTTTCCTTTTGAAAGCAGTGGAAATTCAATTTCCTCCATCCAACAAATGTTTTTCCTTTTATTCTAAGCCGTACCAACCCGATTTTAAGTAGGATTAACACTGTAAAAAAAGTTCAGCTTACATTCTTGAAAAAATGGTATATATATATATATATATATATGACATGATTTGAAGTCAGAAACAGACTTAGTTTTTAAAAAGGATCTTTATTTGAGGACATTTACACATATTCTGACGCAAGAGGCAGAGAGAAAAAGAACGCCACCAAAAATCTGAAGTGGGTTAAACACTTAAACATCGATCGTGGATTTCATGATGGCACTTGAAAGTTAATGCTGACATATAGGGCTAT
>BMAV01004222.1:29308-72695 GCA_019973955.1 Trichonephila inaurata madagascariensis
CTTCTGCATCGTTCAATCAATTGTCAAGTTGTCAACATGTTTCTATCGACAACATTTCGATACGTTTCCATTGAAACGCCTTTATATTGTAAGGAACGGCATTGATTACGAATATTACAATGTTACGGGTCGTTATAAGATTAAAAAATCCTTTTTATCAGGTATTAGATTTACAGACTTAAAATTTAACAAATATTGGGTTTTTTGTTCAGCTGAGATATGCATAAAGCTTTTTTTTTAAATTTGCAATTCATATAAAATCATAATCATAATTCATAACATTCTCATTAAAAACTTATTATCCTTCAATCTGTATAGTTTAAATTTTTAATTCACCCGTGCAAGGAACGGGTATACCAGCTAGTATTTAATAATGAAACATAAAATTTAAAACGTGGAGTTTTTAATATTTTTTTTTTAGTTTATGTTCTATGTCAGAGGTGTCCAACCCAAATGACCTTACGGGCCACTTCGGAAAAACATTATAATCTCGCGGGTCGCAAATAAAAATATATATCATATTTGGAAACAAAAAAAACATTTATTGAGTGAAAATTTAAAACAGAATGAATTATTATTATTTTGATTATTTTTCATGTATACAGACAAAGATAATATAATATAATAATGCAATGATCAAATAATGTTTAAAATATTACAGTTGCCATTTTCTTGGAAAATTACGGTGTTCTTTTGAATAGATCTTTCGTTATTCATTGTTGAAACTTGATAGTGCTGTCATTCGCAAACGGTTAAGTATACATTGTCCTTTGTCTAAACCGTCCTGAATATTTTTTTTAAACTTTAAAAAACATCTCTGATTGCCTCTTGCTTTTCGGGCACTCCAAACAAAAAAGGAGGAGGAGAAATGAAAGTCGCATACGCAGAGAATCATGTACCATCCATAGTAAAGGATATGCATAATGGAGTTCGGAATTTATTAAAAAAGTAATTTGTTATAGAAAAATCAAATGTAACTATTTGATAAAATATAAATCTATTTTAATCTAAAGAACAACTCTATTATCAAAAAGGATTTATTTTGAAACAAGACCAGGTAACAGGCATTTCCTACAAAGATTTATAAATATATATATATATATATATATATATATATATATGTGTGTGTGTGTGTGTGTGTGTGTGTGTGTAATAATTCCCTCTAACATACTTGTAATTAACTCTTTTTAATGATTTATAAATAATCTTTAATTCTTAGGTTTAAAAATAAACATTGTAATCTTAATCGTAATCGGCTAAACCAAAATCCCTGTCCCGCGCATTCTAGCCAATCAGAACTACTTTTGCGTAATAGTCACGCGCTTGCACTGCTGGTATATAAACAAATATGTGATGTAATCGTACTCTTTTCTCTGCTTGCCGCCATCATGTAAGATTGTAAATACTTGCAGCATTCTTTGCCTTTGTGTTGTGTCCTCCAAAATGCCACTGTCTATTCAATGTGAGAATGTAACGTAATTGTGCTTTAATCTGCTGAAAGTTATTCTGAAGACGACTTTAATGAATCAAAAATGATAATCACATACACCGGCCAACACTACCTCAAAATATCACAAATATATATATATATATATATATATATATATATATATATACATATAAATGCCCCCTCAAATAAATTTCAAAATGAAAAAACCTTAAAACCTGATATTTAAAAATTTTTAAAAAAGAGTCGGTGGGTCGCAACTTACATACTGGCGGGTCACGTGTTGGATACCCCTGTTCTATCTAATGTGAATTGAGGAAAAAATCATTACTTATATTTCAAAATCTTGATTCTGAATCAATTTTTGATGTGTATTCTTGTCGTAATCAAAAGAGACGAATTGAAGATTTTTTTAGATTTTAGAAAAAAAAAAAAAAATTGGCGTATAAATATAACAAACAGCTTGTATGACGTGTTTGTATTTTCGCCGAAAAAAATGGTCTTTGAATAACATCTGCACATTTCACTGAAGCTTAACAAAATTAGAATCGGTATTTATAGTCAAGTTGTAATACAAGGTGTGAGACACAAAAAAAACGAGACTGATTGTGCAGCCTGAAAAAAGAGTGGAGTTGGCAACAACTTTTGTGGTGACGTCATCCCACACATTTCATCTATCCGTGTGGCCAGTTTCACCTTAATAGATCACGCTAGCTGGGAATAATGCATCATTGAATGAACACTAGCAGCTGCATTATGTCGGGAAAATGTCGAATCAACATCAAGTTTCTTGTGAGACTTCAGAAATCAGAAACGAAAAGATTTCAAATATTAACCAAGGCTTATGAAAATGAAACTTTGTCTTATGCAGATGTGCTTGAATGATGTACGAATAATGTTTTCAAGGGGAAGGGTCAGTTTGGAAGATGATGAACCTGCTGGACACCCAAGTTCAGCAATTACACACTAAAACATAGCCAAAATTCGTGATATCAGTGAGTTCCCACTCTCATCAGTGATCAGACTTGTGACGGGCTCACGCGTCTTTTCATAAACATGTCCTTTGAGTTCTCTTGGGGCCAGGATTAAAGGCAACTCTCTTTCCAACCAAAACTCAAGAAGTGAAACGTGAATATAAGATGCAAATTAGATAGCTTTCAAATATCAGAAGTTTGAGTAAGTGGTATGGCAATTTGGGGAATGTTATGATAGAGATTGGATACGATTTGGCTGGGTGTGGTGTGGTTGTTAGGAGAGGGGGTGCCAGCTCAGGTGTCGTCTACGTCACTTGACCATGGTTCAAATTTACCTGGTCCGTCGCCAAAAGCCCTCGTGTAGCTGAACAGTGCGACGTTAATATTCAATCAATCAATCAATTCAATCAATTGATACGACAGATCAATTGACGATCAATTGACAGCCAACAGAGGTTATCCCGAAGATAGAGCCATTAGGTCAAGGTGCATATCATTGCACTCGAGTAAAGACGCAACTTCCTTATGATTAGATCAGAGATCGGATCAAGGTAGGATTGACTATATATATATTAGGACTTGTGATATTATTGGAATTGAGATTAGGCGGGTTAGATATTGATTGTGGTCCGAGTTACGTAATTTCGGTATTATTGATATTGTGTGTTTTGTCATCGTAGATTCTTTCACATATATTATCATTATTTAATCTGTTAGAAGCTTAAGTTTGAAGGTCTTAATAAGAACGAATTAAGATCAATGGAATCTTCTAGTTCTTTCGCAAATCCTACACCTCTAGCTCACGCAGATAATCCAGGAGAAGGGCACCCTAGGGAGGCAATTTCACAGACTTTTAATCAACGCTACTGCAATGAAATACTCAAAACACTTCGAGCAAATGTTAGGGGCAAAGAAATGTCAGAATTGGAAAGAGATGGTTGGCTGTTGCACCGAGACAATGCATCCGCTCACATGACCTTATCTGTCAAGCAGTTTACGCCCACAAAATCATTATTTTGATAAGGCATCCTCCTTATTCACCTGATTTGGCCCCACGCGTTTTTGAATGTGTAACGTCTTTCCTCTCGATTGCCGAATTTTGTTGAAGTGATTTCGTCGAAAGGGACGAATGGGGGTAACAGGAAGTGCGCGCTATTTGATTTGACCAATGAGCGTTCGTGATGGGTCTCTTCGCTACCCTCGCTTCGAGGTCCAACTCGCATGATAGTGTCTCTTCACTACCCTCGCATAAGGTCCAACTCTAGTAGGTAGTTGGTTATTTTTGTCAAAGTTAGCATTTAAAAAGATTCAAATTCTTATTTGGGATAAACTTACTATCCTTACGCTCAATTGTCAAAGTCTCGGGACTCGTAGTGTAAGAAATCTGAGGTTAATTTATATGCGTAAACTATATTAATAATTATATTTACTGTTAAGTGTCCGAAAAAAGTTCAACGTGTTTAAGAATATATACGAGTAGGTAATGGAATTATTCGAATAAATATTTTAGTGCGTATTTTTTTCATACTTTGAGGTTAATTCCTGTCGCTTTCAATAGCAAACAGAACAACTCATATGTTGTGACTCCTCGCATGGACATTATCTATCGTCAAACAAGTGGACTGGGTATTGCTAGTCAAGATATTGGGGACATACACTAGCTAGAAAAAGTCTGCGTTCACGAACTATTGCTAAAATGAACAATGAAAAAAAGTTTAAAAACTGAAATTTAAAAAACAAATTTTAATTAGATTTTATTTAGTTCATTTTAAGTATTCAGAATAACAAAAGTAAATTTGGTTTGCCTTCATAGATTTTAAAATAAAGACATATTTGTAGCGATACCTACAAAAAAATAAAGTAGAAAAAATGTGGCGTTTACTGTATTTAGTAGAAGCTATAAAAATATTTAAAAAGGATAATGAGCTATTTAATAGCTGGTCTTTTGAAAACCTCCTGAAGTCGTTTCGACATTGAATTAACAAGTTTAGTTGTTTCTTCAGCGCTTATCTTCTCCCATTCGTCCTTAAGAACACCTTTCAGCATATCCTTGCTAGAGATATTGTGTTGACGAATCTTACGCTCCAGCAAATCCCATAGGTGTTCTACAGGATTCAAATCAGGTGACTGTGGGGACGTGTGCAGTTGATTTGGGACATAATACAATAGCCAAAACTTCACAATCTCAGCGGTATGCTTAGGATCGTTGTCGTGTTGGAAGTGAAATGACGATCCAAGGCCGAGTTTGGTGGCACTTTCCTTAAAAAATTTTTTAGGACATCAAGGTAATCATATTTGATCAAAATTGATTCGATATACTCCAACTTGACAACATCATTGCACACCATGTAACCCCACACCATAACTCCACCGCAGCCGTGCTTCCCTGTTGGCACTAAGTGCTCTTTTTGAAGAGCTGTACAAGGTTATCTGCATACCAATTTATGACTTTTTATGCCAAAGACGTAAAATTTGCTTCATTGGAGAATATCACAGTCCTCCAGAACTCCGAAAGCATATGTATATGCTCTTTTTCAAAAGTTATTCGTTAGTCATTGAAATATAAAGCTTTCTACGAGCCACTCGACTACAGTATCCGGTCCTTTTCAAGATTTTTCTTGCAGTATCCGCACAAATGTTTTTGTTAAACTTCTCATGAATGTCTGTTGCTATTTGAGTTCCAGTCAAACGCGGATTTTTTTTCACTACGCATAGCATATTTCGTTTTTCTCTGATTCTGAGTTTAGATGGACGACCTGAACGAGGTTTCGATGTGTAAATTTCTGTAGTTTTTAAGTTATTAATAACACGTTAGATAGAGATGAATACTGCCATCCAACGGATATGGTTATATCTCGACGACTTTTTCCATCTTTTCACATTTTTCATAATGATTTTAAGCTCACTGATACTAATTTCCCTCTTTTTATTTTCCATGTCATTGAATTGCTTCGTACCTCACAAAAATATAAAAGTTATTGTGTAACAACTTTCTTAAGCTATTTTTTACTTCATAACTGAACGCAAAAACTCTGTTAACCTATAACACCTGTTGATTAAAATTCCAGGACTCATGAATATTCAAATGGTGAACGCAGACTTTTTCTGCCGGCTATTTGCGTGCTTTTCTACAAAAAACCCCGCTATCTTACGTAGTTTTAATTCAAAATTAATTAATTCTTGCATGCTCAACATTTAAATAATAGTAAACAAATTCATAAAACTTTGTTATAAAAAAAATTATATTTCTATTAAGTTTTACTTTTGCTCTATGAGTTGTTATGGGTGAACGCAAACTTTTTCTAGCTAGTGTATGTGCTGCAGAATACATATTTGAAAATGGACAAACAGTGATTTCGGTGGCCGTATACATTTCTCCGAACCAAACGGTTCAAAAAATTAAAGATTTTCCGCATTTTGTACTCTTACCATATACCAAAGATGTGTGTGCGTGCGTGTGTGTGTGTGTGTGGTTCTGCTCTTTTAAAAACAAGCTATCACTCGCTTCCCATGATTTTGAGTGGTGATTTCAGTTTGCCAGAAGTTGAGCCTCTCACACCTTTTTTGAATGATTAACTAAAGCTCGAAATGAATACAAATTGAAATGTTTCGACAACTAACAGTGGTGCTGTTATTGACACTGTTTTCCAACGGTTTTTAAATGCTTTGAAAGCACAAGTATATGTGTCATACACTCGCTTCCAAAAGTTAAGCATGAAGATGTAAAATGTAAAAAAATCAACAAATACTGCTTTATTTGACACAAAATTTGGCAGTAAAGTAGCATATATATTTATAAATAAAACAAAATCAATAATTATATACAGAAATGAAAACAATATTAAATTTTTGTAAGTTATCAGATAATGTAATACTGGAGACTTGAACAGAATTGTGTATAAAGTGAAAATAAACAGCATAAAATGAAAAAAAAGGATATTAATAGGGTATGTGAACCCCTCTCATCTGTATGCAAACTTTACACCTTCTGACCATACTTTCAATGAGGTGGTCAACCACCGCAGAATTAAGCGATAGTCATTCTTCTTGTAGAGCAGTTTCCAGCTCAATAAGAGTGGCTGGAGGTAGGAAACGTGAAGATACAGCACGGCAGAGAGCATCCCAAAGATTTTCAATGGGATTAAGGTCGGGGGAAAATGCTGGCCACGCCATACACGCAATCCCTTCACTCTCCAGGTAGTCATTGACGATGTCAGCTCTGTAGGGACGTGCGTTATCGTCAATTAAAAAAAAAGTAGGGCCAACTGCTGTAAGGTACAATCTCGCAAAGGGTTCTAGGACTACATCTCGATACCGGACAGCCGTCACAGAACCCCGTTTAAAGATGTGCAGGTCGGTGTGATATCCTAATGAAATCCCTGCCCACACCATAATGCTTACGCCTCGGAATGCGTGATGTTCGGTGATGTTTTGGGGCTGATTGCGTGTTCCTTGTTTACACCCTATCCTTATACGCTTGTCATATGGCTCCAGAGCAAATCTTGACTCATAAGTAAACATGACATTGCCCCAGTCAGACATAGTCCAATTGCCATGTTCCCGGCACCACTTTAATCATGCCTCTCTTGATTGGACGGAAAGAGGAACACAAACTCGAGGTACCCGGGCATACAGTCCATTCATATGTAATCTTCGGCGTACAGTAGCTGCAGATATAGCCTTACCAATGGACGCTGTAACCATAGATGTCACACGTGTGGAGGTCGCTCTTCGAATTCCGCTTGGCTACAATAGCAATATATCGATCTTCCGCGGGGTTGTAACCCTTGGTGACTGCCTACGGGCCTTCAGACAACTGTTTGTGTGGTTTGGAATTGTTTCCATAAACTTGAAATTACAGAATGATGAACGCCGAAGAAAAGAGCAACATTTGCGATCGACTGTCCTGCTTCGAGGCTCCCTACAGCACGCCAGCGCTCAGAATCTTCTATTCGTTTTCTGGAAGTCATAGAAACACATATGTCTTGAAAACAAATTGTACGAAAGTCTTAAACACCTTCTATCAGCACTTACAATCAACTTCTGTAACCCTTCATAAAGCTGGCTTCTTATAAGACTGCTCTTTTTGCATATTTCTTGACATGAAAGCACTATTGGCTGTTACCTAACATATTTGCATACTTCCATCTACCTCTGCAACGAATTGCATCCTCTTCAATTCTGATTGGATTTACGAAATTAGCATTTTCCTCTCCGTGCTTAACTTTTGGAAGTGAGTGAATTTAACTTATCATAAGTCTATTGTATCCATTCTTCCCCAAATTGAACAAGAATAAATACTTTTGATTAAAAATTGCGTTACTCCTAAATAAAATTTTCATTAAAGGTATAATTATTCGATAGAATATTATTTCCAATCATACTTGATTCATCTTTTTCAGGATTTAAATTACTATTGCGCATTTACCACGATAACATGTCAGATGTTACACATCACATGTGACTACTGTAAGGCTCGTTTCTTTTCTTTTTTTTTACCGTTAAATCTTGCTGAAGGGGAACCCAATTCCCATTTGTTGAAGAGGACCACCTCAGTTGAAGAGGTTCAGGCAAAAACGGAAAATCTCCTAAGAGGACTTCCAAAAACCTCGTTCCAGAAATGTCATCAGCAAAAGCAGGGAACCAAATGCAGAAGTGTGTGAATGCTGAAGGGAACTACTTTGGAGGTGATACTTCCACGGAGAACTGATTCTGTAAATACAATCATTTATTGGAATGATTTTTTGGGTTCTTTTGTGCCACGACTCCTAGTTTATTGAAAAATCTTCCATGTTACAGAAGGGTCTCGTTTACAGTCTTGTTTGTGTGTTTGTGTCACACCTCGTATTAATAGCTAATCTAAATTAATTACGAAGACACAGTGCGATTCAATTAACAGAAAGACAAAAAAATCAAATTATATTTTTCCAGCTTATTTTATTCTTCCAGCTTATTTTATTCTTTATATAATTTTTTGCTATTTCACAAAATTTGAGAGCTCTAAGTTGAAAAATTTCAGAACAAATTATATAATACATGCTCGCAGTTATTCACATCCCAGCAGCAAATCAATACTTTGAATTAAAGTACCTCAGAACAAAAAACAATCACTATTTTTAATCATTTAAAAGGCTATGATTCCTGTGATTAAGTCAAATGTTTCTTTAACTATTATTATTTATATACAGAAATTAAGGTTTATTTAAGCTCACATACCAGCCAATGGGACCGCAACATAAAATCATTTTTCCAAATATTCTTACACAACAAATAAATTTATCATACGCAAAAACTAGCCAATACATTGTAAATCATTTGTCCATTTACTTAACAAAAAAGACTGCAAAAACTACATTAAGAAAATTAACTTTTTGTTCAGGAAATACCTACTTTTGGGAAACTTTCAGTTTGATGAGAAAATAAAACTACTTCAAGTGAGTAGAGCATTTTAATTATAAGCAAGGGAAATTATATAAGATTCAAATTTCCATTACAAAAAACATCCAACTTTTATCTAAATTCGATTAAAGCTATTTCAAATTAAAAGAATCTTAAATTAATATAGTTACAGGATATAATCTAAATTTTAAAATTTTTATGTGCATTATTATACACACAATAAAAGCATTCTACACAGTTATAAATTAACACTGAAGCAATTCATCTCGCAAGGTGTTGCCACATATTTTTGACATCAAATCTTACATCTTGTCTTTCAAAAATTTTGTTTTCCTTGTACAGCGTTTCTCAAACTGTGGGGAGCGCCCCCCTTGGGGGGGGGGCGTGATAACTCCGCAAGGGTGTGCAATCACATTGAAAAGTCGTAAACAAAAAAAAAAGTTTATTCTTAAAAAATTATTAATTCACTGAAAGAAAACAAACAGAATACACTCTGATATAATAAGAAATAAAATACACATATTTGGACTGATTAAAAAACTTATAAATGTATTTGTACGGCACAATGTATTTTATAATTAATCTAACAATACTATAAAAACAAGTTTAATAACTACCACACACAGTGACTCCATGGGCTAGTCGTATATAAAGTTATGTACAAAAATTTCGTAAAAAGATCGTACTTCGAAAAGACGTATATATACGCCTAGAGTAATAACACGCTTTGGGTACACGAGGCATTTATACACGCCAGTGGCACTTAAAAGGTTAAAGTCGCATAGTATCTTTAGCGTTCAAAATTCAGTATTACTGAATTCAATACACTGTTATTGTAAGGAAGGGGGGCGCGATGAAAATTATGTTTGAATATTGGGTCGCAAATATTGAAAGTTTGAGAAGCA
Source organism: Trichonephila inaurata madagascariensis (assembly GCA_019973955.1). NCBI lineage: Eukaryota > Metazoa > Arthropoda > Arachnida > Araneae > Nephilidae > Trichonephila > Trichonephila inaurata. Next base: position 39,034 of record BMAV01004222.1, read on the forward strand.
CTGTCCTAGTAAGAGAATGGAAATTATATGAAGAGGTTTCGTATGCAGCAGTCGTCAGGCTTATTGGTGAAGAGTGTGGATATACCTAATGGTGTCATAAGTCTTGATACAAATATAAATTATAAAAAATAAAAAAAAACTTTCCAAGGAAATTTAAAGCTTAATCTTTTAAGATCTTAATTTAAGTTTAAATTTAACACACACACACATATTGTACCTTTTATTCAACTTGATCAATTTTGACTTCACACGGATTTTAACACTAAACATACCAACACTTGATACATACCTATTTTTGCCATAGAAAAATCTGTCTTTTGGCCAGTTATGGTATGTTTAGTGTTAAGTTTCTGACAAATCGTCTCTGGAGACACACACTACTCCATTTAAATTTTAAACATTAAAAACGCTTAAGGTTGTTCAGATTCAGATGGTGCTTTTGGCCCACATCTGCCTCTGAAACTAACCACAGTTTATATTCAAGTGGATATAAATCCGGTCTGCTGGAAGTCCTATCTTTGTGTTCTATTAAGTCAGGCACATTCTGTTTCAACCATGGCGGATTTTTATTCGGCTTATAAAGAGGCTCGCAGATTTCTTTTGAGAAGTCAAAAAAAAAAAATCGTTTCCACTGAACTGATTTACATTCAGAAACTTCTTTTTTGGTTCTGTGATAGTGTTTTGATCAATATTTTTGGAGAGTTTCACTTCTATCTGGCAAAAAAGAATCTCTGAAATGCTTCACCAAATATTTATGGAAACCGAATGATAAGTTTTTTTCTTATCTTTATCTTCTTGGGTGATCATTCTATTGATTGAAAGATTCTGCAATGCCGAAAAAACTTCTCCTCACTAAGCAAAATTTGTCTGTGTACCCGTTATGTCCCCCATTAGTCAGTTTGTTGCAAGTTTTAAGCGCTGGTTTGAAAGTATTGTTGGGAAAATTGCTTCAATTACAATAATTTGCTTATAGAACTCTGAATTGTGTTTTCTTAATGGAGCAATTTTATTCAATGTTATAATGTAATGAGTTTAAAAGATGTATACTATAGTGTGCAATTTAATTGGTACAAAGTAAAAAAAATTCATTATTTTTCAAAAAAATAAAAACACTTTTATTCATTTTATGCTTTTAAAAAGGGGGGATCAAAAATGGCATCGAACTCTGCATAGTAGGAAAAAAATACATACATAAAAAAAAGGCCTAAGGAACTGTACCTGTACAACCCATATTTTACAAGAAAAATGCGGTAAATGATGATGAATGACTGATGATGCATGATGGTTCATAATGGGGCTCCGGCACATTTCTTTCTTCCTGTACGCAATTAGCTGGATATGGTATAACCCGTCCTCTGGATAGGATATATGGGTGCGGTCTATGGATCCCCGATCACTAGATCTCACACTGTTTGATTTTTTGATTATGGAGCAATAGCAAAGAATGGGTGTATCAAGACGTAGTGACTAGGTGACAGACAAGGCAAAAAAGAAACGGGCTAACATCGGCATACTGCTTGTACTTCTGTGGATACCGCGTTGATGCGACGTGTGCCCTGCTCCATTCCACGGCGTGCTTAAGCTTGCCTCGATAATGCATGGCAGAAGCTTAGAGCATCTGTATTTATAAATATTGGCAATTACTGCTGTTAGTGTGTCCATTACTAGTGTGACGTCATAGTCCGTTTTTCGTATTTTTCTCGTATACTGTGTATTTTATATAAGACCGAGTTTTCCTTCTCCCTCGGCCGAGTGATGTAGTACAATTGCATGAAAGGATAACACGAACTGTCAATAACATTGAGAGTATCATGTTAAGTAGACAGTGGCAGGAATCGGACTACCGCATTGATATATGCCATGTAACCAAGTTTTAACACATAGAACACCTGTAAAGTTATTAAATAAAACTTTAATATTTTGTATTTTCTTTCAAATGTTCTTTTTTGCTGTATTCATCTTACTTTTTTAAGTCCTACTTTTCGATCACTCTCCCCCTATATATAAATATATATATATATTCATTTATTTATATATCTGGTTCAAATTTTGATGTTAATACAGTTTTTTTAAATATTAACTCATTAGTTAAACTTAATTAATGAATAAATTGTAAAAAACAAAAAATAATAATCCAACACCCTATATAAAAAAGGAAAATCGCTTGATGTGTCTCTGTAGCGCACTGGATAGCGCGTTGGAATTGTAATCTAAAGGTCGTGGACTGGAATCCTACCTGGGATAGCTCAGTTTCTGAGAATATGATTTCTCTTTTACTATACTATTTTATTAAAATAATTAAATTTAATTCATGAGTAGATAATAACAAACAAACAAAAAATTGTCCAGCACCCTATATACAAAGGAAAATTGCAAGGAAAATTACTTTCTATTTTGTCACTTAGTATTGTGATTCTGTCATATGTATATACATATTTATATTAATTGGTACTATTTAATAAAAAATAACTATATAAAATAAAAAATTTCTTTGTTGACCTAAGTAGGAATTGAGACTTAATTTTTTTTATATTTCTTGTTTACTATAGCCCTTCGAAACCTTGTAGTGAATTATGAATAAACTTGTACAAATAAATACCTGTCTTTATCAAATCCCTCAAGTAAATGTGACAATATTACGAGTAAATGCATTTTCATATTTACTATTTTTTTTTCTTAAGAGAATAAACTACATTATTCAAATCTGATTTTTTTTTAACAGTAATGTATTATTAGTATTCGAAACAAAGTTACCTGTATATTTATGGTGCTTGCGTATGCCGTTTTAAATGTTTGATACTTATAATTGCACATGATAAAACAATCATATTTGCAAAAAAGTGACCTACTACAAAAAATTCATCCTTTTTTTTAAAAAAATAATTGTGCTTACGTGCGTCAAAGAAATAAAAGTCTATTATAAACGTCTAAAGCTATTAGCTTCCAATGGAATCAATTTCGTACACTAAATGCAGTTATTAAAAAGCATAATATACTTTATACGATATTGATAAACGTTAAAATTTGAAATTCAAAAACTTTTCCCGCTGTTCCATGACCAATGAAAGATAAACATTTAGATTAGTTTAAATAAACATTTTTTGAAGGAATAATATTCTGTGATTTTGAAATGAAATCCTTACTATAAAGCAGGAATGCATAAATATTTGTCTTTTTTGACTATTACGTTTATAACATAATTCTAATTTAGCATTATTAGCATTATTTATATGTTGTTGATTGAGTGAAGTTTCTGTCATGATTAAGCCTCGTTGCTTTATCGATTTGTGTTTTAGTGAATCATTATCGAATACTTCTCATTCGAATTAAGAAATGTTTTAAAGACATGTAATTCTCTAAAATACCAGATATAATGAAACTAAGAAATGATTACAACAGTATCGAGAGAAATCTTTACATTTTGAAAGACACTTTATCTACACCATTGTTTTTAATCATGTTTGTTAGTTTCTGTGACTTGTACTTCGGATTGTCTACTGTTTTGCTCGAAAGTAAGTTGTCACTTTCATTTTTAGTACAGTTAAGCTGTAACTTTCTTCCGGGTTTTGCCATTATGGTCTTTGTAACACTTTTCAATGCCAAGATACCAGAATGCATGATGGGAATAAAGACAACAGTTTTAATTTTAAGAGATAAATACTAATTCGGCAATGGCAGTAAAGGAAAAGAAATTATTGTTTTTAATAGAATTATCAAGAAGGGTATAGTCTACTTGTGGGCAGGTGGTATTGTAGATCTCAAGAAGAGTTTCTTAGTGATAGCCTTTGGGTACTGTTTACCTACGGTGTACTTATTATAAGCTTCAAATGAGATTAAATATCTTCTGAACAGAATGAACAAATTCAATTATTTTTCATACTTGAATTCTATATTCTAAGTTATGAAAACATACACGTTTCAGAATTCTTGCACCGAAAAAAATTTTCAAGGATGAAAGTTTGACCTTACAATTTATGTATGCTGTCTGATCTTTGATTCCTTCTTTTAAGTCTTAGTTCTTTTCATTATAAATTAATTTTGGTACTTAAGTATTGACGACATTACATAAAACGAAGCACATGTTTGCTAATTCAGCGCACACGACATATACGGAATTGGAGTTGCCAACTTGGTATCTTGAACGTCGGCATTGTTGCGATAGTACGTAAGTACTTAAATTTCTCACACATAGTGTGATACGATTTTAGTTTGATTCAATTTACGTAAAATTGTGTATGTTGTATCAATCTGTCGATTTTGTCTTAATTCCTACTCAAGTTTCAGAATTATTAAATCCGAAGTCATTAACACTTTACCCTTAATTCATTTCTTTTAAAAGAAAGAGGAAATAATACATACAGTTTAAGTTATTTAATTATTGCTGGCAAAAATAATAGATCATAAGAAATAATTGAGAGATCTTTCTAAAAAGATTTGAAATGAATAAGCATGTGGTGTCATCTACCGTCAAACGTTGAAAACTATTAAGAGTTTTTGACATATTATTTGCTTGTTAAAAGAAAATCACTACAAATGTTTATTATACGATTTTTACAAAATTCCATGAACATAAATTTTCAAATTATTAATATTCATGAAATAAAATACTGGAAAAAATTGACTTATTCAGGCCTTAAGTATTTTCTTAGTATATGTTTCTCAAGGAAACAGACGGTTCAAATTATTGCTTAACTTTGAGAAAAAGCAGAAAGCAATAATACTGTAATAATGAAATATATGATATGATAGTTAAATAATAATAGTGACTTTATTTCCTTTGAAAGAATAATAATTCTTTCCCCAACAGATATCTCTTTGGTGCATTATTAAAATTGTTGTTTGTATTAGTTGTAAAAATTGAAAAGTCATAGTAGTTATCTTTCCCATTAGTTTCTTTATAATGTTTTCTGTACTATTTTACCACGTTTTTATTAACTCGTTTTCTTGTTTTTCCGGGTGGAATAATTTTGTAATTGATTTTAAACTAATTTCCCGATCAGCTGGAAATTTGGACAATAGCTCAGAAGTGGATGAAAATGCATGAAAATGTGAAAAAAGAGGGGGGGGGACCAAAAGAAAGAGAGAAAGATGAAGAAAAGGAAAAAGTCGAAAACAAAAATTTTGCATATTAGTCCGTTATAAAAATATGGCATAGTAAAATTTTTCATGTAATATATTTGTTTTTTGTACATTTTTAAGGCATGAATAAAAACATTATGAATCTATATCGAAGTCAAAAACCACAGACATTTCAGTACGTAGAAGTATAAATTTTACTTCTTTTTCTCCCTTGTTTTTATTGTTTGCAGTGAAATCATAGTTCTATTCAGCAATTCAGCCAAGTTTTATCAAAATCTACCAGTAATTTTTTTTAAATTATTGATCTTTATAAGAAAAGTTTTTCATGATGCTGGAATAAATTTTTAACGTAGTTAAGATTAGCTGCAAAAGATGGCACCACAATACTTTTTAAAATAAATGTATTTGGGGCTACGAATACTTTTCCTATAAACACGCATTTTCTAAAACTCGATATAATACATACCACTTAAAATCCAAAGTTACAAAAAAATCAAAACTATTAACAAACAGGAAAAAATGCAGTTATAAAAATTAAAACTAGCTTACATGTGATCGTGAGTGTCTGATTTAAATGGTTAATAGGGCAATCAATAAACATTGACTATTTTGAGGGGGGGAGTGAAGCAGCAACTATAAAATGTTGAGTACTTTGGAAAATCACTTTATATATATATATAATTTTTTTTCCAATGGCGGATTACAAGAAAGATAGCACAACTGCAAACAAAATGAGAAAAAGAGAATATTGAAAAAGAACAAGAAATAACAACAATAAAAAAACAAATAAGAAAAGAAACACAAGTCCACAGTATAGTCTATAAATTACACATTTTGTGTCTAGCCTCCCAATATCTGCTCCACAAGGATCCAGAGCTGAGTGCACGGCAGCATGCCAAATTAATGGTGTCTATTTCTTCATTGGAGTTGCACAGTTTACAAAAGGGACTTTGGAGAATACCTATCCTGTTTAGATGGCAGTCGTGGCCAGTGGCGATTTGAAAATAGGCCACAGCTCTATCTCGTGGCCATTTTAGAATATGAAGTAGTTTGTTAAACCACATTTTTTGATTATTCTTTTGGTTGAATTCTGAAAAGAAGTGTTCTCTGTAGTAATTCTTCATGATCCTTTTGGCACTATAAAAAGAATTGTGTTGTTATGGATTTGAGAGATTTTGTCCCCTTTTTTGCCAAGCAATCGACGTTTTGATTCCCATCAATGCCACAGTGCGATAGAATCCATTGCATGGTAATGTTTGTATGACATTTAAGAAAATCACCAATTAACAGTTGACTTTTGAGAATATCTACTGATAAAGGTGCCTCGATGGAAAATATTGGTTGGAGGGCCGCCCTTGTATCACAGTGCAATGTAGATCAAGCTCCTCATTGGTGCACCGTAGAAAGGGAGGGATAAGGGATAGGAGGAAGGGATCTACTACGTCAGCATGTGTCGACTTCAATGTTCTTTTATATATAAATAACCACAACTAAAAATTTAACTTTACTCAAAAAAGATTTATTAGTTTAATATATGAGCATATAACATGTAATCTGAATAAAAGCTTTGCCATTACATAACCCAATTCTTCAACAAAAAAAAAACATGAAGTAAAAATTCGTGAAAAGCAGAATTCAAAGCCATTTTTATTAAGAAAAGAAATGTGTTTTAAATTACGCAAGATACATAATATTGCTTTTGATTTTTAAAATTACGTACCGAGGAGCTTTATGAATCCTTTTTAAAATTCATAATAAGCAATCCATACGTAAATAGAGTTCCAAAAGCTGACAAAAGAAAACTCTTCTTAAAATATACAACATCACCAGCTGACAAATGAATGACATTCGTCTCGAGAATTCTTTTAAGAAGCACTGTTTTGGCACAATCCAATTCATTCAACTGAAACTTATCTATCAAAGATCTAGTTGTCATTTTTGTTCTCAGTATGTATTCAGGAATCTTGGAGCAGCAAATTGTCAAAGAAAATATCACAATTACACCTGTGAAACCATTACTGCATAATTCAAGTATTAAAGAAGATGTAATTTCTTCCTCCAAGGAAGTTGACAGAACAGTGAAAAGATTACAAAAACAAATTAACAAGATAATGAAGAGTGAAGTGGATAAAGAATCTTTTAACAGATTGATTTTTTTCTCTAGGGAGATGTAATCATTTACAATCGTTCTTAATTGCTTTGGATCAGCAGCTAAATTCATTTTTCTTAAATCATTATCTATGCAAAGGATTAGAAGTCCATAATGGTGCACGAGAATGCATACTGACAAAGCAAAGAGACAAGGATATTCCAAATATACAGTAAAATACATATATTGTCCTACTATCATCATCATGATTCTGTGGTTTTTGTTTTTAATCTTGTGTAATACAAATGAAAGGCCTTCTTCAAAGTTTTCATCGTAAGCTAGGTAAGTATAGATTAACGCTAGCAATATTGGTAAAATGAAAATGAAAATTGTAATTTCGAAAATAAGAATGCTCTTTCTTCTCGTATTGGATTTAAAGATATTGAAGCGAGATTTCAATTCAGTTAGCAAAATATCTAAATTTCTTCTTTCACGATTCACTGAAAACCACAATAAGAAGAAAGAAATTTGTATGAAAATGTAAGCAAATCCCAGTGGTTTATTTTCCATTCGAAATAGTACGATTAGTCCAACTGCTAAGGTACAAACTGCTGAAAGAGGAAAGAATAATGTCAGAAAATATGACAAGCATCTGAAGAAATATCTGGTGACTTTTTTCTTTTCTGTGAAGTACAGTGATTCTATTATCCAAAGCAGAACATTCATAGAAACCATTTTCTTTGGAATCGTTTGCTGAATTCCAAAATGAAAATACTTCCTCTCTTTAGTGCTTATTTTTTTAAAAAATTTTTAAAATAAAATCTTACAATTCAAATAATGTCTGGGTAATTTAACTCTTCTGATTCATTGCGTTTTTTTCTAAATTCTTGAGGACAAATTCAGTTCTTTAAAAAGTTGTGGACTTTGCAAGGCTGTATTCAACTTTAAAGTCGTGAGGAGCTTCGATTCTGTTACAGAATCACCGTATGTTATTGTTTTAATTGCAATCGTCTTTTTCTAATTTATGAAAATCAAAATGTTAGAAACGGGACCATTCATGAAATGAATTCATAAATTAGTTGCTATTTGTTCCTTACTTAACGCTTTCCCCTATTTGATGTTGCCAAAACTTTCATCAGTGTAATTAATCATTAATGTAACTTTTTTTTTCGTACAATAACATTACGATTCTCGTGATATATCCTATTAAAATAAATTTCATCACTACATATATTAAGTTATGTTAAAATATATTGTTAACCAATCTGAGGAACAAAAATAGGTTGAAACTTTTTCTCATGTATACTTCTTAATAAATTCAATATCAAAAAACCATTCACAACTATTTTGATATTTTAAATTTGGCAGCAATTAAATAAGCCTCTGATTCTTTTAATATTTCCTTGTGTATCTGTTGTCTGCTTGGAACAAGAGCTTTCCTGACACTAAATTACTTAAGCTGTCATATACAAAAAGTAAAGGGAGGCAAAGATGGGTCGATAGAAAGTAATCACTTAAGACACAGATACTTAAAAAATTAAAAAAAGGGCATCTTTATCGACAGAGAAACGAAGGTAAAGAATCAATTTGATACATTATTGCTTCGAACAAAACTGCAATCAGTTTAAAGATAATTTTATTTTTCTCATTATTCTAACAATTGCTTTACAACTGATAATTATAGAAATTGACTTTTATCATACCTTCAGAAAATAGCAAATTTGATCAATTTAAATGATTTAAAAGTGAACGAATTTAAAAAATATATAAAACATGTTTATAAAGAAATTTGTTTTTTTAGTGGGAAAAAATTCATCATTCTCTACATATAAAGAGAATAATTACGATAATTAATACATTTATGGATTCTTTTATCAAAGAGTTTCAGGTAAACTGTAAATTTTCTTCGGGTAAGTTAAAGTTCGTAGATATGTTTTTAGGTATACGTCATAATCGTATAATACGGATTCAGAATAATTTTTTTATCTTTCGAAGTAATTTCACTCAAACAAAAATTAAAGAAACTTGATTTTTTTTAAAAAAAATTTAGAATTGTTTTCTTTCAGAAATTATAATTCATTACAAAATGTATGTAAAGATAATCAAAAACGAGAATATAAACAACTTATTACTTTTAAACTGAAGAAATTTTAATGAAAGTTAAAATATACCAATTTATATTTTAAAGTAAAAGTTATGCATGTATTTTTATTTTTAAGTAAGGTATACTGAATGAGCTTCGTAGTGTGAAAAAAAATTTTCAGAATATTCATGCCACTGAATGAAAAAATGAAAATCATTGGCTTAATACAGCAGTGAAAATTAATTTTTTATTTCAGCTGTACGCAGGACGAATTGCTTCTGCAGAATGTGATTTCAAAATGCTTCTTCCAGTCATTTTAAATGCATGGATGACTTCTAAGAAATTCTTGTGTAAATTCTAAGAGCTTTAAATCATTCAACTTTTCGTGTTCATGAAGCAATGACTCCTCCCAAAAAGTAGAATATTCAGGATGACACTGGAAAAATTGCAAAACGGGAACGCAATTATGCAATTATGAGGGAAAAAATCAAAATTATTGAAAAAATCATAATTCATTCTTTAACAGAGTCTAGCTCATATAATTTCGAGGGGATTTTTGTTGAGAAAAATACATTATGTAACTATAACCTCCTGAAGAATTCTTTCAAATGGTATTACCAACATGTTAAGCTGTAATGAACATAAACATATGAATCATAACATAAAATCTGTTAAAACTTGTATTTTGTTTTAAAAAAATCTAACCTAAGGCCTGATGTTTTACTATGTTATAAATCCTTTTATATACATTTAATACCAACATGTCATTAGAAATATACAGTAAAGATATGCCGGGTTACAAAAGGGTCATTTGATTGTTTTTTCTTAACTGTAACCACAATAAGCAGACTAGAAGATTTTTTTTCAGTTGATGCAAAATATGATCTTAGTGGACGACTTTGAGCTATTTTTTTTAATTCCTTGAATGTACCTTGTATATAGTCCATAGACTCAATTTAATAGTAATCTACTCAAATGGGTTTCCCGCAAAATGACATTTATATAGGAAACTTAATACGCTTCATATATATGGATTTGGGGATACTAATAGCACACTAAAAAAGGTTACTTAAATCATTTCTCTTTTAAAGTAAAAAAATAAACAGACTCCAAGATTTCCATGCATTGATATGTATTTCTCTTAGTTAAAACTTCAAAAAGTTTGAGTATTCATGTTAAAGAAAAAGTAGATTAAGTCCATCAATTCAATTAAATTTACGTAAAGAAGTGAAAGAAAAGTATTTCACTAGTTTACACAAAAGAGACCTCGAATACAACACCGATTACAATTAGGGCAATTATACAACTCAGTTGTAATTCAAAATGAAAATAAAATCTACAGCTATCAATTTGATAAATGTGCCGGTGTTGATTATAATTGTTTTACGCTTCTCAAAAAATAGAATTATCAAATGTGTTCCTTGAATTGCTTTTCTAGTTTTCTGATAACAGTTTTTCTTCTCTCAGTTCTTTTGGCATTTATTACTGCAGTAATTTTCCTGGATCAGATTATCACAAATCTATGGTTTGTTTATTTTTTGATAAATATTTTGTCTTTCACCTTGTGGTACACAATGCTTTATCAAAGAAGTAATTTAAATCTCTTTGTATGTACTTTCAAATTTCCTCAAATATGTTAAATAAAATACGAAGAAAAAGCTCTCTTGTCACAAAATTAGCTCTTTTCTTTACTTGACTGTTTTCAATATCACCGTCGAACATTTATACTTACAAGGACAACGGAAATAATATCGAGAATATGTTTCATGCGTTAGATTATTACCCTAAAAAAACAGCACTCATGGACTCGCTGTAATATTTATACTGGAATACATGGTGTACACTGCGTATATGGAATATCCGTGTTTAATCACAATCTCTATGAGTGCTGTGGTACATTTTTATCGACTTCTTCTCCTTCATATAAATAATGACTTACAAAAAAAGAGCATTTTGTCTCTCTGGCTGCAAAGTAAATGAAAATTTAATTTTTTACACTATCATCGAGAAGAAAATTTGACTTTTGTCTGACACTTTATCAACATCGTTGCTTATACTGTTATTAATTTACTTCCTTAATCTGTTCACTATCATGCCATATTGCCTGACAAATATAGTTTCGAATTTTTTAATATATTAATTATACACCAATGGTTGTACCAGGTTGCTTATCGTATTTTCCTTGACTATTTGCTGTTCTAGAATTTCTGAAAACATTCTGAAAATAAGGAAGGCAGTGGCAAGTTTGATGGACGAATGCTTGTTGAGTGATCTTGTAATCAGGACATGTATCATATTTTCGAAAAGATTTGCTAAAAAAAAAAGATGTCATTCACTTATCAGCAGGTTGTGTCTTGAATTTCAAGAAAACTTTCTTTTGTCAGCTTTGGGGACTTTGTTTACATATATATATATATTACTTATTTTAAATCTCTGGATAATGTCTCTTAAAGTGTGTTTTGGCAAAATTTAAAATAAATTTTATGTCAGTGTTTTTAAAAAAGTAACTTTAAGAAGCTTCTTTGCCTATATACTTAATAAGAAAAATGGCTGTTTAAAACATAATTTGTAGACATTGACTGGACATGTTGTCACAAATAATTTATATGATACATTTATTGCATTTTTTAAATTCTAATGGGGCTGCGCATTGGTGTTTTACCATTGTAGATCTTGTCCACTCTCCAGCAGCTGGTATCTCTTTTTAGGTCGGCACCATATAGATGGTTTACCAGTCACCGCAAGTACTTTTGACGCCCAGAGGGAGACACTTGAGCTCTGATGATGCGAAGCCGTTTTAAGAATTTTAATTTTGCTGAGACACGCAAACCAAACAGGCATTCAAGGGATCGTTTACATGCCGCGTAATTATACTACATGTACGCTGTCAATTTTCTGCTTCATCAAAGTCCTCCAACTTGGGACGGGGTCGAACAAGCAACCTAAGGCGTACAAGACTAGCTTCAAGACAAATACGCCACCCTATCGGAGCGTTTTTTGCATTGTTACTAATATTTTAATGAGAAATTTTTTCAAATATGTGTTAGAAAGAGGGGGTGGGGATTTGAAACTAAAATGTAAAAGGAATTTCTGGATAATTTTAAGAATATATCATAATAGATGAGTGTATCATAATAGAGGAGTGTAAATTTTGGAATATTGATGCTTGAAATGTGAACAAATTGAATTCATTATTACATGTTAGTAGTTATACTTTTGCATTCTTAAATATTTCATTTTCAAGTTTTATTTGTTCATTTTTAACTTAATATATTTTGTATATGATTAAACATTTCCAAACTTTTGTTTGTAGTTTTTTTTCCTTACATTGCATTGATACCTTATTGCTACAATTATGTTTATTATTATTCATTAAGGATATGAATGAAATAAATATATTTTAGAATATTACGATAAGCAAGAATAATATGCAACCATTTATGCATTTTAATTCTTAAATGAAAGGTTATCATAAAAACAGATCTTGTTTACTTCAATTTTAGAATTAAAATAAATTTCCCATATAATTAAATATTTTCAGACACATTCCGATAAGAAATTAAATTGATCTCAAACAGATAGTTTGAAAATATTTTTACTTTTTATATATATTCTCTCTTCTGTATTGTTTTTCTCGTTATTGATTACCGCGTTTTAAGTTAGTTGTTATCCTTTTAATCAGGATTCTGCAACCTTTTAGCTGTGGCGTGCCAAACCAATCTACCATATGATTCAGAATGAAACGCAGTCGAATGTATTCGATTCATGTAACAATGCATGCAGTTAGGGAACAAAGGATTTGCAGTTTTATTACATATTAATTATGTATCATGTAAAGGTATTTTTAGCATAAAATGTAATTATTCCTTGAGGGAATTTTGTAAATAGTTCATATAACCAATGGAATAAATTCATGTGACGTTATAATCACATGATAACTGTAAACATGCACATGACTGTTGTCAACTTTTGAGTTTTTATAGTAACTCTCTCTTTGAAGATGTTAACAATAATAATGGGCACATAGGTAAGCAAAGCGAACGTATAATAAAATAAATTTAATTTTGAAAAGTTTTTTTAAAAAATCTTAGTATATTATTCACCTTTTTATCTATTTATGAAATTTTAAATTTTATCAAAATTTTACCATTAGAACGGCAAGTATAAGACTAATGGATGCTTAAGGTCGATATAGAGAATGTGAATGTGCATTTATAATGCGGCCGCCATGAATCAAGACAATGTATTGATTCTCTTTTAAAAAACTTTATAACAAAAATAAAAGAAAATAAAATTGCATTTAAATAATATCTGACTTTTTTTCTTGCTTCAGAATCATTAAAATCAGCAACAAACATAAGTAGTGAATTAAGCAGACGTTTAAATATAGCCAATGTACGTAAATATATATCCACCTAACAACTCAAACTTCAATAGAAAAATTGATCACAGCAAAGTTATATGGTGAAGAATAACAATAATGAGAGAACATACTGATTTTTGAACAAGTGGTTCTTCTGTTCAAAAAAGTGAGACGGTATAATTTGTGTCATCATATATTTTGTGAATGACTTCCCTGCATTATTCATGTCTAGTAACCCAGCAATTGATATTGAAAATCGAGGCTGCAAATGACACTCAAATTTTTCAAAAGCTTTTTAACTAAATTTCTTAAGAAGTATTTTTTAAAATCTAGTAGGCTAGTTTAATTTACATATTTTTTTCCACATAAAAGTAGAGTTTATTGATTGATATTTCATTGTTGCTTTGGTGATTTATTCTAAAAAGTAAACAGATTCCCAGATTTACCTTCGTTAACATTTAATTCTCTCAATTGAAAATTTTGAAGGTGGAGTATTCAGGTAGAAGAAAATAAAAGATGATTCAGTCCATTCATTTCAGCTAAACGAACTTTAAACTTGAGTAAAGCATTTGCCACTTATACAAAATCATTTAATATTACCGACTGAATGTCATATGTCACCGACAACTCTTAGAGCAATAATACAAGGCAACTGTAATACACAATGAAAATAAAATCGGGAGATATCAATATAATAAATGTACCGATTTGGATATTAATCAATTTGTGCTTCTCAAAACGAAGTAAGATCGTAAGAATTGTATTGAAACTTGTGTCTCATTTTCTGATAACAGTTTTTCATCTATCAGTATTTTTGGCATTTATAGCTGGTTTAATTTTCTTACATCAGAATAACACAACAAAGCTTTGGTTTGTTTACTTTTTGATAAATATTTTGTCTTTCACCTTGTGGTTTTTGATGTTTTATCACAGAAAAAATTTACAAATCCTTGTATCTACTTTGAAATTTTCACAAAATATGTTGACAAATAAAATGCGAAGAAAGAGCTCTCTTGTTACGAAGCTAACACTTTTCTTTGTTTGCATTCTACCTGTCTTTCTGTCGATAATCTATACTTATGAAGACAACGGAAATAATATCGAGAATTTGTTTCGGGCATTAAATTACCGTCCTCAAAGCAATACTTATGGAGCCACCATCATTTTTATACTAGAATACATGCTTTATACCGCATTCATGGAATACCCGTGTCTAATCGCAATCTCTGTATGTGTTGTAATGCATCTTTATGGGCTTCACCTTCTTCAGATAAACAACGACTTACAAAAAAAGAATATCGTCTCTATGACAGCAAAATTATTAAAAATTTTAATTCTTTACAACAACATTGAGAAGAAAATTCGCTTTTTATCTGATACTTTATCGACAACATTACTTATCCTCTTATTAATTTGCTTCTGTAATCTGTTCTCTATCATGTCGTATTGCCTGACAAATGTAATTCCAAGTATTTCATTATATGATTTATGCACTAATGGCTTCACAAATCTGCTTATCATATCTTCTGTGACAATCTGTTGCTCTGCAATTCCTGAATACATTCTGAACATAAAGAAGACAGCGGCAAGTTTGATGGATGATTGCATGGTGAGTGGTTTTGAACGCAGGAAATACATCTGTTTTCTTAAAAGAATCGCAAAAAAAGATGTCATTTACATATCCGCGGGTGGAGTCCTAGATTTCAAGAAGAGTTTTCTTTTATCCTCTCTGGGGACTTTGTTTACATACGGATTACTTATTTTAAATCTCGATGGTATTTCCTAGAGTTCTCTGATATATGTTTTTACAAAGCCTAAAATAAATATAATGCTAATATGTTTTAAGAGGACCGCTTCATGTGCCTCATTCCCCCCATATAACTAATAATAAAAATTATGAAATTACAGGATATTTTTTTTAAAAAATTACTTGTATTTATTTGCTTTTGTGGCAAATTTAATTGCATTACATACTATTAATTTTTAATCAGATCATATTTCAAAAATTTTAAATCACGTACGTTTGAAATCTTGAATTGTAGTTTCAATAAAAGTATTTTTCAAATACTTTTATGCATATATATATATATGTACCCACCTTTCTTCACAAAATTTATAACTAAAGTATTTTTATAATTTTAAGATATTTATGAGCTGTGAAATAAGAATGTTTTTCACAAGTATTTTTTTTTTTGGTGTTGAAATTCAGTCTTTTGAGAATACATGTTTAAACACACACACACACGTACTGAAATAGGATTTTAAAAATAGAAATACTTTTTGTTAGAAAAATATTTAAATTGCATTGAATTTACGCTACAGCAACAATCTATGCTGTTTTAGGAGCAGAAAGAGTTTAAGTGTTTTCTCTTAGTAAAAATTAAAAATGTATTATTTGACCTATTTTCGTGAAGTGGTCTTTTTAAACATGAGACAATGCTGGGAAATATTCTCTTTCAAAACAATTGACTAAATTAACTTTATTTTTATCTCTAAGTGTTTTTCATATGAATTTTGTGTCGTAATTACTTAAGCAAATGATAATATGAATATTTTTTCTTCTTTTGTGTTACCTACGTATAAAATTCGCAGGCTATAATACATCGTCTACGCATTTTTATTTCATTACAAAAGTATGAGACGCGGCATTATCGTGCGAAAAAAATGGACTAAATTCATGTGACGTCACAATAACTTGATTCCTAGGGCACGGAATCTTACTTTCTGAAATGTTTTATTTTGCTGAAATGGTTGCTCGATCAGTAAAAAAAAAGGATATTTGTAGGGGAAAAAATCATTTTTTAATATCCCTGTAAAAATCTAAGTGTTTTGAGAGCATGGTGAAGCATGATGATTACATACTATCTTCTCACTGTTTATTATGTGTTTGATCACTCTTTGTATAATGTTTTCGATACGTTAAGACAATGAAACCTCTTCAAAAGATTTTGGATAGAGGTAGACTTTTACAAGAATGTAAATACTTAAAAACCAAGTTTTTGTTTAGTTTAAATAAAATTATATAGATAACATACATAAAAAAGTAAATAATGTTAGTTAACTTAAAACAAATTTTTGTTTATTTCAAATTAAGTTATATTGAGAACATATAATGTTTAGTTAACTTAAATTTCTCTTATTTTACACATCTTTAGAGTATAGTTAACAGTACTTCAGCATTTAATTATCTAAAATTAGAACACAAGAATCTAAAATGTAACCATACATGTCATATCAAAATCGATTAAGTATATTTATAAAACTTATTTTACTTAATAATTTCACAATATTACAGGAAAAAGGAAAAACATTTTGAGAAGCATTCACTACAGAAATGGAAAAATATTATAATTTACTACAGCTCTGTTAATGTTTATACTAGATGATGAATCAAGTACCACTTTCAAACATTAGAAATCAAAATTATTCTTTACCATTTGTAAAATTACACGCAAAAAAAATTGTGCAACACTTTAAAAGTATTTATTCGATGCACTATTTTAGGTAAAATATACGATTGATCGAGAATTCAATTCCAAATATGGTAATAAATTAAAGCATTAAAATTTTTAAATTAGAATGTGTCTATAGTCGAATATAAATTTGTGTCCATATATTGAATATAAAAGTCCTGCTCACTTTTAAATGATCCAAATAAAAAGTCATTTTTGAATCCATAATTATTTTACAAAAAAATAAAAATTGTAATATATTTGCATGGTATTTATTAACACATGCTTTTCAGAGTTTGACTGTGTGGTATAAGCCTATCACATAGATATACAAGTTTTTTTACTATGTATAACAAATATGCATTTATTGGTATTTGCACAATTTGTAGAAGATTTATCATTATAAATTAGATCTATTTTATATCATTAGATATATTTTTGGATAAATATAAGTCGTGGATAAATTTGTTGCATTGAGTTAGTTACAAATATTGACCCAAGAAAAGTACTTGGATCAATTTTATGATATTTATCGAAGAGATTTACAGAGAATATTTTTCAATATTATTGTTGAGGGGTTAATTGGCCCAAATCACTAATATTTTTGTGTGACATATGTTTCGAAGACCAACTTTTGGCACTTGTGTATTAGAATGATTAATTTCTTCAAATCAAAAGACATCGCCAAATTTTGTGATATACAGCCAGTAGTGGAAACTGTTCCTGCTCACGTTTGGACCCCAGTACTAATTATAATATAATTTTTTTTTAAGTTCTTGATGTCTTTTTGCTCGGCGAAATTATTTAGCAGTTCAATGCATAAGTTCCAATTTTTTTTATAGAATAAATATAATTATTTATAAAAGGACACTTTAGATACATATTGGTGTTAACAAAATAACATGTCAATACATTTCTCCAAGTAAGTCTTAAGTTTGCATGAAATAGAACTGGAGTGCTTAACACTAAACATAAATATCTGGTCAAGAGATATAATCAGTAGGAAATATGAATGGAAATTTTATGCAACTATTTATTTTTATATATATTGTATTGAATTTTTTCTATATTTTTTGCAAACCATTGTGTTGTAAAAATAAGATTCATTTTCATCAATGAATAAATATTTATTATTAATCAAAAATTTTCATATTATTTCTATCTAATATGAGATAAACAATAGCTTATAGAAGTAATCATTTTAAAATATTTTACAAGTTTAGCTTTTTGGAGCCATCTATTGTTTATATATAGATAAACCATATTATTATTTTTCTATAAATTATACATAATTCAATAAGAAGAAAAATATATTTAAAACTAAGGATAATTAAATTGAGTTTGTGAAAATTATTACACTTTTTCTGATGAAACATTCCCTTAATATTGTATAATTTTAAATACGTACTTCAACATGCTATAGGCACTTTATAGCAAGACAATTAAAAAAAAGTATTGATTTTGAATGGAAACTTTTAATATAATTCATACTCGCATTACTAATCTTAATTTGTGATACAAGTTTTGCATATCCATGCATTATATTTAGTAACAGAGATATAAAGGTGAAGTTTCCAATAGAAAACTATTCAGTTCTATATAACATTGTTCTTAACAAGTAAAATTACGAGGGCTGTTTTTGAAGTAAGGTCCGTTGGCGCGTATATTTCCCTAGTTCGCGCGTGCACCGCAACGAGTCTCTGCGTCACAGACCAGCATCCTTTGCGAACTCACGTACGCCGTTTCTAGCTCTGTAGCAGTCGTGTAAGATTCGCTGTGCATCTTTAAAATGTTTAAGGTGATTGAATCACCCGCCAAGTGTGAGATACGGTCTGTTATACATTTTTTGACTGCAAGAACCATGTCGGCTGCAGACATTCATCGCCAGATAGCAAGTTTTGGACACAGAAGCAATGAATGACAGCAAAGTTCGAAAATGGGTCAGGAAGTTTAAAGATGAGTGAACAAGTGTCCATGACGAAGAACGCTCAGTCCGGCCCTCGGCAATCAATGATGATTTGATGCAAACAGTTGAAACAAAATTTCGTGAGTACAGGAGATTCACGATAACCAGTCTTTCATTGGAATTTCGCGACGTTTCTTGGTCGGTGGTGTACAAAATTGTGACTGAAAACCTCAACTTTAAGAAATTGTGTTCTCGGTGAGTACCCAGACTACACAAAGTGGAACACAAAGAGAAGAGGTTTGCCATTTCATTGGACTTTTTGATTCGTTACGAGGAAGTATAGGATGACATGCTGAATCAAATCGTTACTGGAGAG
Organism: Trichonephila inaurata madagascariensis; assembly: GCA_019973955.1. Lineage (NCBI taxonomy): Eukaryota > Metazoa > Arthropoda > Arachnida > Araneae > Nephilidae > Trichonephila > Trichonephila inaurata. Next base: position 58,382 of record BMAV01004222.1, read on the forward strand.
GAAATATGGATATCCCATATCAACACGGAGTCAAAGCAACAGTCTATGGAATAGCGAAACACATTCTCTCCCGTCAAGATCAAAGCCAAATAAACACTGTCAAAGCGCAAGATTATGGCAACAGTGCACTGGGATCGGCGTGGTGCTTTGCTGGTGGATTTTATGCCACAAGGAACAACGATCAACTCAGGAGCCTACTGCGCAATTCTACAGAAGCTACGAAGAGTATTGTAAAACAAACGGCGTGGCATGCTGTCAAAAGGTGTTTTGCTCCTCCGCGATAACGCAAGGCCTCACACTTCTCGAAAGACTCGGGAGTTAATCGAATCTTTTGACTGGGAGATTTTGGATCATGCACCATACAGCCCTGACCTTGCTCCGAGTGATTTCCACCTTTTCCGGTATCTCAAACACCGTCTTGGCGGGAAGCGTTTCAGTGACAACGAAAAAGTGAAAGCGGCCGGGAACTCTTGGCTGTCCAACCAGGCGGCATACTTCTATGAAGAGGGTTTTCAAAACTTAATTCTAAGGTGTGACAAATGCGCCAATAAACTCTCGTGGGCCACATTGTGGGAGCGGAGGATACCGGAATGTTTAACATTTTTTGAAATAAAGAAATTCATTATAAAAAATAATAAATTTAAGTTATAGTGACAGTTGTATTCAATTTTTATTTTTCTGCTTATTTCATATTTATAGCTGCAAGTACAAATGATTTTTGAATAAATTTAATGAGACAAAAACATTTTTTTAAAATCAGGAGTTGCTTGTAGATATTCTCTTCGCAGCTCACAAGTTTATAGCAATCAACTTGGATCTACATCTTCTCTTGTTTATTCTTATGCAAGAAACACCATAGTCAGAAATATAAGTCAATTAAAACATTAGGACCAATTCTCCAGCAAATTTCTTCATACATCGAAATTTTTGAGCTAACAAAGATTTGTAAAAGTAATATCATAGCATTAAACGTTTTCTTCACTCTGTGATCTGACTTCAAGTCAATAAGTTCAAGCTGTAGCTCCTCAGGTGTTGTACCAATATCAGTATTAATAATATAACAGAGCAAACTGAATTTAGACTCAGTTTTCTTTAAGTCCTGATACCCTCTTGTGACCTCGTCCTCCAAACTTTGCAGATGAACTCTTAGTAAAAACACTTTCAGGTGCTTTTTTTTTCTAATAGTGAAAAATAAAAGAACGAAAAGGAAAAATCTCGGCTCAAAAAGCAGATTTTCTGACCGTCTTGGCTAGCCGCATAAAAAGTTTTTGCGGGTCACATGTGGACTGTGGGCTGCTAATTGCCCACCCCTGGATTAAAACTTGTTCAAGGAAAATCTCTTTCTATCTATGAATTAAATATATAACTTCTACGGAATAACTTTTTTTTATTTTTTTCCTATGGGGGGAATGGAAAAATCTGTCTGTATAAAATAAATCTGTGTAATTAATTTTACAAGATAGTATCCCAATTTCAGCCAGTCTGTCTCCAGCCCTCAAGAGTAAAGGAGAAACCCAGACTTCATACCCACATCTTGTGCTTCCATCAAGTGCCTCTTTTTTTTTTGAAGAACAAATGATGTTCTCCATTTGTGCAATGTATCAGGATCACCAGGATTATCCCCAGCACATAATGAGTTGTACGGATTGCTCTAGAAACGATATCTAAACTTTTCTCTTTCTTTTGCTTTACTTTTTACGAGTCAACGGTCTCATGGATCTTGTTTGAGTTGGTCAGACTCTGGAAGATTACAAACCACAACAATATATCTTAATAAAATTTCTTTATTTTAATACGAATTCTGGGGAATTAAATGTAAATTTGGTGACAGAAGGAGCTCTAGATTGGTAGGGATAAAAAACAGACTTTCAAACCAAAGTAGTTAATTGACATAATACTTAAGTAAATGAATTTGTTTTTGTCTCTGTGTTTCTTGTGCCCATTCAATCCATGGACTTACTGTAATTGAAAAATATTATGATTTTCACTGTTTAATCTGAGATTATATGTTCTACTAATAAAATCTCTTCACAATATGATGAAAATGTACCAAAAGAGAGAATTATTACTACAGAAACTATTGTTTTAATTATTCTCATTTTAATAATAACAATAAAATAAGTTTTGACAATACACAACATATACTGGATGGTAGATTTTGGTGATTAAAGAAAACTGTATCTGTTATTTTATGCTACAAAATGGATTTGCTAATTTTATACTTACAAAATGAAGCATTATGCAATAAAAGATTTTAAAAGAATGATAAAATATCTTTGCATATTTTAAAGATATATGACTTAAAAAGATTTTTTACCTAGAAATTGAATGTAGCAGCTCTAATATACGCAGGATACAATGAATAGTTGAGTTTTTCCCCTTAGTTATTCTCTGAGTTATCCTCTTAATTCTAATATTTTAAATTTAAATTTGAAACATAATACATCGATATTTCTTTACTGTGCATTTACCATATACGAATAATAATTAATGCAGAAATTCAATTACAACATTTTTTGAAAATATACCTGTATTGACTTGTTGATTGTTTATTAACGTTGCACTGAGGTGACACGAGGTCTGTTGGTGAAGGACTTCGTAATTTTGAGCCTTCGTCAATTAAAATAGCTGACGATCCTTCTCCCCTTGAGTTTACAATACACTTTTCTAATTTCCACTCCATCTCAACAAGATGATTATTTTAAGACTTGATAAATTCAATTTGTATCAACCGCTCTACACGGCAGCTCTTTAATGGTGTCATGATTCGAAACAAAGCTTTACAAACATCACCACCCATGAACTCGTAAACACTTATACAATAGCCTAAATAATTCTTTCCATGCAAAGGAAAACATCTATAACATTTAATATTTAATCAAAAATTCAGATTTCAGTTTATGCTTATTATTATTGGTTAAGAAGATTTTCCTAGAATAATAATTTAAGACAAGAGCTTTCTTAAACATAAACCTACTAAAGGAGATGGAATACAATATTTTATTTGATAAATCAAAAGTTATAGCATAATATATAACATAAAAATGGTGTTTATTTCAGTTCAATATAAGAAACAAGGAATCAAGAACCAAATAATAAATAAAAACAATGAAAACGAATTTTATATTTTTATATTATAATTTTAATTTCTTAAAGATTCTTCACGTTTTCGAGAACAGTAAATTTCAAATAAATGATGAGATATGAGTTATAAGAAAATCAACAAAAATTTTGAGAGGAATTGTTTTTAATTTAAATGAAATTCAAAACCTGCATAGAAAAGTAACACATACTTTTATAATTGTGTGAAATTAACTCAGTTTTCTTTACATTTCACTTATATACACATCTTGCACCTGCAATATTTAAAAATTACACACTCAGATTCAAAAGATAAATACGTAAGAATCATTTAGATCCATATTAAGACACATATTACATTTTCATTTTTTTAGAAAATGCCCAATACATGAAGTAGGATCATAAGATATTTTCCATATAAGAAGCAATTTTGAGAATATATATAAAAGTCATCATCAACTGTTTCAAGACAAATAATATTCATAAATACACTATGCTAAAAACATGTTTTAATGCTTACATGCTCTTTAGTGCTTAAGTTATTTAATCTAATTCTAATATAATTCAATCTATAAAAAGACAATAGGACCATATCGTAATACAGCCGATGAAATAATAAACAAACCTCAGTGAACAATAAGAAAACACCTACATTTCTAAAAGGCAATGTACTTACATAAAATTAATTTTACATAGCAGACGAGATGGAAACAGAGATACTGCATTCCACACTTTTTTTTTTCATTCATCAACAAAAGCAATCTTTGAAATAAATTCTGAAGCTCATTTTGAGTTATAAATCAACAATCCATATGTGAAAAAAGTTCCAAAAGATGACAAAAGAAAACTTCTCTTCAGTTCCAAAACACCACCGAATGAAAAGTAAAATATTTCTTTTTCCTACATTTCTTTTAAGAAGTGTGATTTCTTCCGATAACTTTGAACTTTGATGCTCATCGATCAAAACTCCAAACGTTCTTATTTCCATCATGCTTTCAGAAATTTTGCAGCTAAACGTTGTCGACGAGAATATTATAAATGCACCCATGGTGGTATTACTAACCTACCGTAACGCAAGAAAAGATACGATCGAGGTTTGAAAAAAAGATGACAAAACAGTACACAAATTACCAAAGCAATTAGATTACAAGAAAAGCAATGGTGTCGATAAAGTCTCGCTTAAAAGATGAATTTTCTTCTCGATTCTGTTGTAATCGTTTATAATGTCCATGTATTTAGCAGGAGACGAAGCATAACTGCAAATTCTTATTTTTTTCGTTAATATAAAGAAGGTAAGAGGCATATTGGTGAATGAGAGAATGCACATGAATATCGCATAGAGGCATGGATATTCCAAATATAATAAGTAGTAAACACATTGACGTATGAATTCTACCATTGATCGCGGTACCTTTTATTCTCAATAATATATCCAAAAGTCCAAAATTTATTTCTGAAGTCTTTCTTGTATATCATGTAAGTGTAAACTGCTCCCAGAATAAGCGATAAAATACAAATAGTGACGATTATCAGGTTTAAAAAATATACGTTAATTATACGTTTGCTTTTTAAAAATCTGGAATTGGTTTTTACTGAAAATATGAGAGTTTGTAAACTGTTTTTTTTTTGAGTAAACATTGAAACCAATAACACAAAAATAGAAATACCTACAAACAGATAAGCAAAATTTTATTTTATATCTTCTGAATAAAACATATTATTTGCAACACCCGAAATCACCCAAATAACAGATAAGTGGAAAACAATAGTATTAAAAATTAAGATAATAATTTGAGAAAGGATGCAATAAACCAATTGTTTTTCCAGCAATTTAGTGTTAGAATAATATAAAAGAGAGGAACATTTATACGAGGAACATCCACTGAACTTTTTCTGTGAGTATTACTAACATTTGCGCTATTTTTCTGATTATTTCGAATTTCCATTCTGAGTACATTCAATGGATTTAAGTGATATTTTTTTTCCGCTTAATTATATTAGACGCACTTGCTAAAATTTTAAGGTGAATCGCGATTTCCATTCTGATTACATTCAATAAACTTTACTAACTGTAAATATCGAAGCATATTGGATCCTTTTAAAATCCAAAGTACTGTAACTTTCCATAAAATTTTACTTCATAAAATATATATAGATTTTACTATGCGTGATAATTGTTAAGACTTTTTATGAAAGTTACATCCAACACTTAATTATGAAGAAATTTTCCCTTCACTTCAATACAGAAGTATTGTCATGGTTATCAAAAGTGATATCTGTGTTCCTCAATGCTCAATCAGCTTTATTTTGAAATAACCTTTGTTTTTCAGTTTTTGGATTTATGAAATACTTTCATGAAGAGATACTTTATACTGATGCTATTCCTTATATAACAACAACAACAAAAAAAAGAATAAACACTTACGCCATACTTTTCATCGATGTCAAAAACTTCTATTAATTCTGATAACATAAACAAATATAGTGTCATTTCTCACGCAATTTACAACAGAAAATTGATTTATTTAAAAGAGGGGAAAACGCAATATATTCCTGTTTAGCTTCAATAACTATCTTAATTTTTTTTGTTTAGTTAATAAGTGCACTTTGATAGCTCTGAAGATAACACTACATTTTGGTAGGAAATAGAGTAGGCAATTTAAAATATTCCACTCGCGAAATGTATTAAATGAAGGCAAGTAATAGGCAAGAATTTATTAGTCAATAATAACTATAAGAGTGGATTGAAGAATGCTTATAAATATGAATTAAATGCAACAAATAGAAATCAATAAGCTATTAATATTTAACACGCCAATGTTTCATAAATGGAACATGTCTTAAGATTTTTTTGGAATGAAGAGTTTTATTGCCGTTGAACTACAAACAACATTATTGCATAGAAAAATATGATTTAATTTTTTTAACATTGAGAGGAAGTCTTGACAAGATAAATAATTATACGATGAAGAAATTCATCAATTAAGCTTTTTTTATTCATTTCATCAAATAAAATTTTAAAATTTTTAAAAATTCAACAAATGTTTCTATAACTTAATAAGAATAATTAAAAGTGATACTTTTATTGATAAACTTTAAATTATCATGAAAAAAATTATTATTATTTTACAATTAGGTAAAAAAACGGATGTTTTAGAAAGGAAAGATTGACTAATAAGGACATATTTTTATGTATTGGAAGCAGCGGTGGAGTAACGGATAATATTAAGGTTCCCGACTACGTTCGGAACCGTGTTTTTGAAAAAGCGCAAAAATGGATAATTTTCATGATATGTAATGTCACTTAGATTAGACTACATGTATATAATTGTTTTAGGACATTTTGACAAAAAAGAATTATTTAAACACAATATTTTGGCAAAAAATTAACTTAGAATAATCTTTTTTCAAAATGTTCTCCTTTTGTGAAAAATGCTTCGATTATAATAATATTTTATACAGCTCAGACCTCTCTACAGAGGCTCAACTAGAATTTTTGAAAAATTCACATTATTTTCAGAGTTACAACTAATTGAAATAATTATCGGCGTTTTCTTCTTAAAATTGCTCCCTTCTGTTGTCGTATAAAACACGGATAAACCCACTTTTAAGTTATATATATCAAAACTTCTAGTTGAGCCTCTGTAAAGAGGTCTAAGCTATATACAGGTAAAATATTATTATAATAGAAGCATTTTTCACAAAAAGAAAATGGGTCATTCTATGTTCATTTTTTGTCAAAATATTGTACTTAAATTATTTTTTATTGTAATAATGTTCTTAAAACAATTTTATATACATTTTTTAATGTAAGTGACACTAAATATCATAAATACTATCCATTAATACACTTTTGTAAAGTCACGATTCCGAACGTAGTCGGATACATTAATGTCCCCCTGCAAAGAAGGTATGGAGCTCCAAGCCAGATTTTACAAAGGATTTGCGTACTTCATGTGTTCATTTTAAGTTATAAATCAGTAATCCATATGTGAAAAGAGATCCCAATGCTGACAAAAGAAAACTTCTTTGAAGATCCACAACACCACCCACTGACAAGTAAATTATTTCTTTGTTCTTGATTTTTTTAAGAAGCTTGATTTCTTTTGGAGTTTTCGAACTCTCATGTAGATATTTATCGATTAAAACTCCTACCGTTCTTCTTATTTTCAACATACTTTCAGGAATTCTACAACTAAACATCGTCAATGATAATATTATAAATGCACCCGTGATGGCTTTACTGATCAACTGTAACGCAGGAAAAGATACGATCGAGATTTGAAAAAAAGACGACAATACAGTGTAGAAATTACAAAAGCAAATGGATAAGAGGAAGATCAACGGTATCGATAAAGTATCTCTTAGAAGATGAATTTTCTTTTCGATGCAGTTGTAATGGCTTATTATTTTCATGTATTTAGTAGGCGACGAAGCGTAACTGCAAATTTTTATTCTTTCGTTAATATAAAGAAGATAAGATGTATAACGGTGGATTAGAACGCATATGGATATGGCAAAAAGGCATGGATAATCCAAATACAGTAAGTAGTAAATACATTGAGTTATGAATTCTAAAATGATTCGATATCTTTTATCCTTAATACTATAACCGAAAGTCCAAAATTCATTTTTGAAATCTTTCTTGGATACCAGGTAAGTGTAAACTGCTCCGAGAAGAAGCGATAAAATACAAATAGTGATATGTGTCAGGTGTAAAAAATATATACTAGCCATACGTTTGCTTTTAAATAATCTAGATTTGTATTTAACTGAAATTATGAGAGCTTGTAGGTTACTTCTTTGTGAAAACATTGAAACCCATAAAGCAAAAATGGAAATACCTACAAATAAATAAGCAAAACTAGTTTTTTGGTCTTTGGAATAAAACATACTCCTGGCAACAGCCGAAAGGACCCAAATAACAGATAAATGGAACGTTAGTATTAAAAAGTAAGAGAACATTTTGAGAAAGCACGTAATAAACCTTTTGTTTGTCCCGCAATTTAGTGTTAGAATAATCCAAAGAGGAACATTTGTAAAAGGAACGTCCATTAAGTTTTTTCTGCGTATAATATTTGGTCGTATTTTGTGGCCATTTTGGAATTCCATTCTGCTTCAATGCACTTTTTTAATAAACATCTAAGAATAACGCATTATATTGGAATCATTTGGTCTGTAGAATTCAATAAAATTTTACTTCATCAGTGATATATTAGTTGCATCATGTGTGAAATTTTTCAGGACTTCTGTGAAAGTTTCACCCAAATCTTTATTATAAAACATTTTTTTTCATCATTTCAGTGCAGAAAAATTGTTGTAGTTATCAAAACTATTAGTGTTACTGTTCGTTCCGCACATTCAATGTAATACAATTCTTTTCTTTCCAGTTTTTATATTATTGAATTCCATGCTTGAAAAGCTGCCTTATGCTGATGATTCCTTGTTTCCAAAACGATAAAGAATAACCCCTTAGCTCTTTCTAGCTTCGATGTCAAAAACTTCTACTACCTCTACCAACAAAAGTAAATACATTATCTTTTTTCACGCAGTTTTTAACAAAAAATCGATTTATCTAAAAAGGGGGAAGGCAATATATTTCCAATGAACGTTAATCATTATTTGAATTCCATAGCTTACTTAGTAAATGCAATCTTAAAAATAACGTTAAATGTCTTTGTGATAGTAAATAGCCTAAGTAATTTAAAGTTTTCTCCCCGCGAAATGCATTAAACTAAGGAAAGTAATGTACGGGACATGATCAATCAATATTAATTATTGGGGGAGCTTGAATAGTGTTTATAAATACGTATGAAATGCAATAAATAGAAATCAATAAGCTATTAATCTTCAACACTCCCAAGCTCCATAAATGGAACGTGTCTTAAGATTTTGAGGAATACATAATTTTCTTCTTATTGGTCTACAAAAATTATTGCATTGAAAAAAGTATAGATTAACTTTTTAACATTTAGGTAAAGTGGCTACAGTTAAAAGTATCAAACAGATCCTAAATTCAGCTTATTTTTTTAATTTTCATAGAATAAAATTCAAACTTTCAACAATTTTTCTATAATTTGATAAGAATGACTGAAAATGATTATTTTATTGATAGAGTGTAAATAATCAAAAAGAATTATTATTATTATTATTTTACTATAAAATAAGAAATTTGGGTACTTACGTATTATACCCACAACCTACTTTATAAAAGAAGACACCAAATGTGTTAATCGTTATTATTATTATTACTTATTTGGAATATACGCGAAAACGATTTTATACACTATTGGCCACATATCGTGGCATATAGCGACGTTTTTTGATGTGAAGAAATTTACCATACACACATTCGAAAATACACACAAATTTTTAATAAGCTTTACATTCTATTTACTAAAAATGTTTTGAATTTATATTCCAGTAAATAACACAACATAAAACAAAAATAATAATGGTATTACAATGCTTGATAAAGATGAAAAGTATAACAAAATTCATATATATATACATATATATAATAGATTTAAGTTTTCCATATATTCACAAATTTACTTAAAATTAACAAGAAGTAATCCATAGGTAAAAAGAGTCCCAAAAGATGTTAACAGAAAGCTCTTTCTAAAATTAACCAATCCACAGGCTGACATGTAAATTACGTCTTTTTTCTCCATTCTTTCGAATACCTCTATTTCTTTTCTGTCCATCAATTTGCCAAATTTATGCTTATCAATCAGTGACCCGATAGTTGCTTTTATTTCCAACATGTATTCCGGAATTTTCGAATTGTAAATTGTCAACGAAATTATAACAAAGACACCAGTAAAGGCACTGCTACTAATATCCAGCATTAAATACAGTGGAAGTTCTTGCATCAAACTAGTGGACAAAGCAATGTACAAATTAAAGAAACTGCTCAACAAAATAATAAACAAAGGAGTTGAGAAGACTTCCTTCAAGTGACGTGTGTTCTCTTCCATCAGATTGTAATTATTGGCGAATTCAGGACATTTTGCAGTAAATGCAGTGAAATCAATGTTTTTTAAATCTTTGTTAAATTTTAGAAGAAAAACTCCGCAACGATGAATGAGCACTAACATAGATAATGCAAAGACACATGGGTGTGTTACGTATACAGAATAATATATATAGCCCCCAATAAAATTTATAATTATTTGATGTCTTTTGTTTTTAATATGATATCCAAGAGTCCAAAAATCAACTACATCATCTTCTCGAGTGAGATAAGCAAACATGGTAGCCAAGAACACTGGTAAAACACAAGTACTTAAGATAGTCAGTGTTTTTAATCTTGTGTAGTTCTTATTCAGATAACATCTTGGAATATTTGGATGAAACCTCAGGAAATGTATGATCTTTCTCAGCTTTCTCCTTTGACATAACATAGTGTAATACAATACAATGGCCAAGACATTAATAAAAATGAATGCAAATCCTAACTTAATATCATAAGAATAAAAAGCTGACGAAAATCCAATTAGAAACAAATATATTGATCGAAGATGAAGTGCGGCAACAAAATAGTAAGAGTAATATTTGAAAAAATTTCGAAACGTTTCACTGTATTCTTTTTCATATAGTGAAAGTATAATCCACATTGGAACATTAACTGAGGTAATTTCTTTTGCTCGTCTGTTATTCATGTTAAATACTGAAAAATAAACTCAACTCTTAATTATTTTACTAATATTACCTTTTATACACTTTTAATACACTTTAAACTTGCATTTTTCTGCGAAACTCAAAATTGTCAAAAAATATTCGTTTCTTTAGATGTATAATTAAATGAGTCTTTTCATGAAATTATTTCAATGAAATTCAGCTGTAAATTAAAATAAAGGTGTTCCATGTCTGTAATATCATACAAATCCCCATGATCAACGAGAAGATTTCAATTTTTGACTCATAATCATGTAATAATAAGTATGAGAATGTTTCATTAGTCAGTACATGAAACATTCTACATGACAACAAAAAATTACCGCTTGTCGACCACTAGACAACGTAATAAGACATTGTTTATTTTTTCCTTAGTTCTAATTAGTGCAAAAAAAATGTTATGATGAAACAGTATCTCATTAGAAAGTTGTTTCTAAGTAAAAAAAAAAGGAAATTTTAAAATACATATTATAGAAATGTTAACAAAGTGCATTAATGTAACTCTTTTTTACTGCAGTTAATTGTTTATTAACATTTTTCCATAAAAATGTACAAAAACTCCTTTTTTAATTAAATGTAAATTATTTATCGAACTCAACAGAATACTCCATTTAAGAAATGTTCCTGTTTCCATTTATTGAGTTTAGAAATATTAAGTCAAATATTTGTATATAGAGTTTCTAATTTGCTTCGATCCATATTTATGAAAGCAAAAGACGCTTATTTAAAAGCGATAAGCGTAATCGATATGCATTTTACCCAGAGTAGTTAAAGAAAATTTATTACAGCGCCTAATACTACTATTTACACGTATTATTTGGAAACACATTATGATGAGCTGTAAAATATAATCAATTATTTTATTTTGTTATTTTTTTTCCTGTTCATAGGCAGCAAAATTCGAATGTATGTTTAAGACAAAAAGGACATTCAGGCAGGTCATCTTTATGTTTAGAGCTAAGCTATATTCTTCCCTAAAGAGAAAATTGAAAAATAATATTTGCTTAATGTAACTACATAGGACAAGCATTGTGCAATAGTAACAAACGTTAATTGTAGTGTTCTATAGTTTACTTATAAATAACAACTGATTCTCTTGTAATATTTCACTTAATCTTATTTCTAAATATCCTTAAGAATACCTCCACATCATATTTATTGCATGAAAAATTAGTTATTCTGGAAAAGGTAAAGAAACTATACCGGGGGGTATAAAACAGATGTTTCCGTTTCATTAAAATAATTATTGAAATAATTAGGTCTCCCTCGAATGACAGCGAAATGTTGACAGAACATCGCAAATTCAAATATGTGATGTTAGTTTTCCAAAGTGAAAACAAAAGATAAATAATATATAAATTGTTGACAAAATACTTGGAATACTTACTGAAAACTATTTGGTGGGTTTTTAGTCTTTCCTAAGGAAGAATTTCAACTTGATAATGCAGTAATAGTGTGACGTCTCTCGCGTCTTTCTGCTAACATAACTCCTATGTTCTTTGACGGCCACGATTAATGGCAAAACTTTTCCAACCCAATACCAAGAAGATAAACGAAGATAATATGTAAATGAGATATACTATAAAAGGATAGAAGCTTTGATGATAAGATATAGCGCGGCAAGCTTAGAGATAGTAGTGTGGAATCATTCTGATCAATAGAGCGGCAAGTTTAGAGATAGCTTAGTGTGGAATCTTGCAGATCAAGAGTTAGCAGTCCGATAGTTTTGGAAAGAATAGAAGTCATATATAAAGTGAATTATAAATATCTCTCTATAGGTGAAGGAAGGAGATCTGCAAAAGGTAATATTTGATATAAGTAATTAGATGAATCGGATTATTAATTATAATTGAGATAAAGGATCTAGTTGCGTGATCTGACTTAAATACAAGGTTTAATTGGGTGTTAACTCTCACTTTAATTAAAATTGTCAAATTAGAATTTAAGTAATATAAGTTATTCTTAATAAAAGTTGTATTAAGAACTATTATGTCTCATCATTTTGATAATCCCACACCTCTAGCTTACGCGGAACCGGAACGACATGGTCATCACAGGATGGCTATGTCGCAATAGGAAAGTTAGAAAGCGCAAAATATTGTTTTATAAGCGTCAAATTAAAACATTCAAGTTGTGAATTGGTAAGTACTTTGAACTTTATCTCATTCCTATTTGGAATCTCTGGGGTGTTATATGAAAATAATTATAAAAATAATCTCGTCATAATTCTTTTGAAAATTCAGAGCTTCCTTTGAGAGTTGTTGATATAAGGGCTGCCCAGATGAAAAGTTGTCACATGCAATTGTGTCAGAATGATTGCAGTTAATGGATGGATATAAAGAGAGGTAGAAGGTGTACACCGCATGTGACATGCAATAATGAAGCATGTTCGTGGTAAAGAGGATAAATTTCAATATTTATTACAGTGCACGGTACAAGGAAGTCGAGCTCTGTGGCGTATTGGGTGCGAAGACACACAGTCAGGCTAGAGATATAAATATATACAATTTTATTTACAGAACATCTCAATCGTCATCTTACACTTCGAGCACGTTTTTTTCTCTGCTTCCACCCGGGACCCTCAAACGGTCCTCGCGCATGTCCTTTTCTAGAGGAGTCTATTTCGGAACGTAGGGGGACTGGATTCTAGGAAACCCTTCTCCCCCACTTCCTCAGGCAGTAGCACCATTTTCTCCTGATCTCCGACGTCATCAACTGGTGCCGGAACAACATTCGCAACAGCTCGTGAAGTTATTGAAAGTTTGCTTCCAACATCTGAAAATTATGAAAAGGCAATTGAAACTTTAAAGAACAGATTTGGGAGAGAAGAATTGTTGAAAGAATTTTATGTTCATGAGTTATTAGCTCTTGTTATACAGCATGCAACAGAAAGAAGGGGTAAGTCAAATACTTCTTATTTGTGTAATAAATTAGAATCCCATTTGAGGTCCTTAGCGTCGATAGGACTAACAAGCGCAAAATATGAAGTCATTTTATTCCCTCTTGTTGAATCACGTATCCCCGAAGAATTACTGAGTCTGGCTGTGAAATCCAACACAATCGTCAGCCGAAAACGAATTAACTGGTGGAAATGGGAATAAAATTAAGAATTTTAAGTTTAAAATAATAAATAAAACAGCTCAACTTGCATTGAAGCGATTTTATAAGTAAAAGATTTATAGTTTTATGTAAATGGCAACAGAGAAAAATTAATAAAAATAATATTTAGATTGCGGGGATTTTGTGTGGTTGTGAATTATTTAAACTAATTTGTTTTATTATAAACTGCACGAAACAGAAGCATTGGACAGAGTAAAGTTGGATTACCAATCTGAGAAGTGACAAAATCAACTAAAGGATCTTTTTACATCGACACAGAACGTTTTTTTTTTTTTGGAAAAATAAAAAGAGCTTAAGTTGGTGATCATGTGATAAAAATAAAGGCTGAGGGGGAGGAGACAATGAAACTCAAAACCTTTAAGATACCGGAAAACTTAAAGAGGAAAGTAAACGAACAGATAGACGCATAGTTAGAGTTAGGGTTGATTGAACC
>BMAV01004222.1:83075-101488 GCA_019973955.1 Trichonephila inaurata madagascariensis
TGTAATAAATCACTCTTTTAATTCTGGATAGAGGTGGATGCTGAATTTTCTGCACTGAAAACAAAAGCCTTTCGTATACTATTACCATTTTTAACATCATACCTTTGTGAATCCGGATTTTCTGCGATGGCTACTTTGAAGACAAAATATAGATCTGAGCTAAATATCAAAAAATAACTCTGAGTGTCAATTTCTAATTTTTAGCTTTCTTTTGAAAAACTTTGCTCTGCAAGACAAGCACATGGAAGTCACTGATAATTATTAAACATTCTTATATTGGCTGAAGTACCCACTCTTAACACGAGTTTATTTTTTTTTAAAATGATAATATATTATTCTTGATATAATAGCTTAATTGTAAGGAGATTAAAACCAAGTGCATGACAATGTATACAAAAATGTAAAATGATTTATTGAAATGAATACTCATATTATAAACGGTTTTGAATGAACTGTAATTTTAAGCCTCGCAGAATTAGCATTTAGAATAAATGTTAAGTAATATAAAAAAAGAATATAAAATTCTAATGAATAACAATTGTGTTATTTTTTAATATTTAAAGCGAGAAAGCCCGGGATCAGGTGTGCACTCGATACTAACGTTAATGGTCGCGGGGAGTGATGCACCCCAATTCTTTTTTTTTATAATTATTTTCAATATACAACATAAAAATCACAATTTCAGTGAATAATTTAACTAAGAGAAAATATACTTACCTATTTCAAGGATTTTTCTATTTGTCTTTCATAATTTGAGAAAATATCCAATAAAACTGAACTAAATTGTTCCAAATGTGCGTGACCTTAATAAAGGACACAAATCACAGACACTTTTTGCTAACATTACAGGAAAGTTATTTGCAAGCAAAACTGTCACATTTTGTTCACGTTTTTGTAATTTTAATATCCTTTGATGATCGACAAATATCCTGTTGAACTTTTTCTTGCTTGTGTCTTTTTGACAGGGTGAAGTGCATTTTGTGGTACAGTTATGGCTTCATATTTTCTTGATAAAGTTCTTAATGTAGCTATTGAAAATTTTCCTTTCGTTTCATGTTTATTGCTTTTCTCAAATTTACTTTCGCTAACATGATTAATATGCATTATTTCAGCAAGTGTTTCCCTTGCTTGATCAGCTTCAATTTCCTTTCAGAGAGATCACAGATGCCGAATTCTTTTTTTAAATTCTGCTCATTTACATTTATAAACCATAATCAGTCGTGCAACATCACAATTAAAACCACTAAGTTATTCATAGGGGAAAATGCAGCATGTTCAAGAAAATATTTTTGAAAAATAGTGGTCGTGCCGGGAACTCGGTCTAAACAAGTACCTTAAGATTCTAAAAAACGTTTGGCACTCCCAAAAAAGGAGATATGTTATCAATTCATTTTAGCTCCCATTAAAACTGTCATATTAGAGGATTCTCTGTCAAGGTCATTGGTAACAAATAATTTTCCCAGAATTAACGATTTTTGTATTATATGTTTCAGTATACTCATAAAAAATCTTGGCCAATTAATCCTTCAAAGTGCTCAATATTCTTATCCATGTATCAAAAAACTCTTTCACATTGTGAAAAAAAAGCACTACAGAATTATATAATTTACAACTTTCCTAAAAAAAAGGGATGCAGGTAATCATACCAGTAAGTTCGAAAGCCAGCAAAAGTAATATTTTAAGTTAAAAGAAACGTAAAAGAATCTCTCATCGTAGGATTACAGCAAAGCAAACAAAATATTTTTTTTATTTAGTTATAGGATCAAAGATAGCTAATGAGCGTTCAAAGTAGAATCTTTTATTTTTGATGACCTTTTTTCACCAGATGATACATATAAATCATATCAATGTAAATCTGTATTTTTTTATTATATCAGAAAGTATTTTGTTTGTTTTTTTCATTCCAGTAAATTAATTTTTTTTAACCTTTTATTTTCAATATGCTCGCGCTCCCCTTGAAGGGTTATCGCGCCCCCCCAAGGGGGCGCGCCCCACAGTTTGAGAAACACTGATTTAAAAGGTTCTACTAACATTGAAGCAGATATGTTATCGCGAGGCATCCGGTGGCTCATCACCTTCAACATTCAAGTCATTTGCTTGACATTAATGAAATTAAAACTCATCAAAAGAATGATAATCTTTGTGGGCCTAAATACCATGAGGTCAAAGATGTAATAGTGATTAAAAAGAAAAATGTACATAAAATAGTTATTCCATTTTCATTAAGATTAAAACTGTTGAATCAAGCTCGAGCAGTTTGGTCACTCTGGTGTTCAAAAAATGTTGAATTTAATTTAATTTCAATACTATTGGCCTAACATTACAACTAATATTAGTGACTTTGTTAATTACTGCATGGTATGTCAGCTTAACAAAAAAATGAAACAAAAGAAATTTGGGTTACTGCAACAAGTCCCTACTACCATTAAACCTTTTGAGTTTATCTGTGGATACTGTTGGAGGTTTCAAATATTATAATTCTACAAAAAAATTTTGCTCATTGTGATTGACCATGCAACAAGATATGTGTGGGCTTTTCCTTCAAAAAATGAAAATTTTGAAACTTATACAAATATCTTAAAACACAAGTCTTTCAAATCCAAATTCCTGAAAAATTATTAACTGATAGAAATGGTGCCTTTACTTCTTCTAGATATAAAAAATTCCTTAGAAATTATAATATTAAATATTTGTTAACTACAGCTCATCAACCTCAAACAAATGCTAAAATGAGCGTGTCAATCAGTCTCCTGTTACTAGACTTAAATGCAAGGTAAATGCTTCATCTACTAAAATTCCTTGGACAAAACTACTAGACCAAGAGTGTAATGAATATAACTCAACTTCACACTCTATAATTAAATACCCACCAGGATACTTGCTATTTGGTCTCTTGCCATACCAATCACCTATAGATCAGAATAATTACTACAAACCTGCTGATGTAGCACGTGGAATTGGCCTTGCAGAACATTAGATTATCATATTAAAAAGATTAAATATGATGCTCGTTGTATTGAAAAAAAATTCAACCCAGGTGATCTTGTTGTGTATGAAGAGTTCCAATATCCTAATACGAGGAAATTGAGCTCTACTTTTTCTGGCCCTTATGAAATAATAAAACAATATTCTGAAATCACTTATGAAATTAATAAACCAAATTGTTTGGCAAAGAAAAATTCCAAATTGTCCATATTTCTATAAGTTAAGATGTTTCTATTCCCCTGATAATCTAAAGTTAAGTCATGAATGAAAACTCAACTTCTGCTATTGTATACCTTTGTCTTAAACAATTTACTTACAATTGTGAAAATATACCTTTTTTTCCAGTTGAGACAAATTTTCGTATCTATATTGTTGTAAATATCCACTTTTCAGGGTGTTCAATGAAGAATTTTTATATCTGTGTAACACATTCATTAGTATATCATTGTATTATTTTGAAGTATGTTATCATGCTTTGTAAATGTCAACTATATATTGCTGTAATAATTAGTTATTGTAATATTGTTGTTCCCTGTTGTAACCACTTAATCGGAATTATTTTGTATATTTGTGTAACATAGTATTAGGTACTCCACGCCATGACGATTATCAAAGTAATTTATAAAAGTTTAAAAAACAATATAGCCAAGTTTTCAGTCATCGTTGGGCCAACAATGATCCTGTCCCGGTTGATGTACGAGCCTTGCGGAGGGGGAAAATTGTGATGAATCTCCAACCCTTCAAGTGTCAGTTGGGGTAAGACCTACCAGAACAATTCAACCCACCTCCCGCATAAGGACTTTGACTTCGACTCCTGCGAACTTAAAAAAAAGGGGGGAAAACCCCCCTTTCGTGACGAAAAAAAGGCCCGCTTTTCTTGGGCCGGGGGGCCCAAATTGGGTTTTTGGGTTTTATTTGCATTTTTCCTTAATCAAATTATCCAAACTGATTTTTATAAAATATAAATACATACAAAAATTTGTCCCCAGTGAAAAAATCTCAAAATGTCATACTTTTCGCCTATTTAGGGAAGGGTAAAAAGAGTCGAATCCCTATATTTTTATTGAATATCAAATATTTTTAATAAAAAATAGAACTTAATTTAAAAAAAAATAAATTAGAAAAAAAGAAGAATTTTCAAATTTAAGTTTTCAAAGCTTCCTGGCAGGGTACCGGGTATAGGTATCGGACCGGGCTTCCTTGTCACGATTTCGAGCCCAGCCACAAGACCCCCGGGGTGGGAAAAGCTTTGCCTTAAATTTTCGAGGCTGAAACCGTCCTCCTTGGGTGTGGGTGGAGAGGGGGGGTCCCAGTGGGGTGCCCCGCCTTTGACCAGGGTTTAAAAATTACGTGGTCCGTCCCCAAAAGCCCTCGTGTTGCTAAATTGCGACGAATATTAAAATGAAAACAATTATATCTTCCTTTTTTTTTACGATTAATAAAGGCAATAATCTAAACCACTTCAAAAATTTCAGGTTTGATTTAATAAAAAAAAATTTAAATAAAACATTTAAAATTTGAATCAAAAAAACGGGGAGGTAAAAGATTTTAATTATCTGTTTATCAATATAATTTAATTTTCCACTTTTTCATTTGGGTTAAAATTATATCTGATGCTGAAAGAATACTAGTTATAAGACATGTTTAAAAATTGAATTTTATTCGCTCTCGTGCAGATTCACAACAATTTATTGAAAGCATCCCTGCCATGAATTTCCCTTTCTGAAATGATTTATATCCTCTTTGTTGGCGATTTTTAATCAGTCTCTTATCTGTTATCATTTGTTATAAACATAAAATATCCATTATAAATTTGGGATTTTTCAATATTTTTGTTTTCCACCAAAAGGATTTTTTGATTTTCGAAAGTTATACATAAGTTGTAGTATATATTATCAAATGTACAGATGTTTTTTGCTATGTGTCATAGCTTTATAACGGTTTTAAAACATGTAGAAGCATTTGAGGACATGATTTTTTTTTCTTCTTTCGTAAGCTCCTTTTGCTATTTTAACTTTATCCTCGATTGGCGAAAAAAATAAAAAAAAAAAACCGGATGTCGGTTCGAGTAAGTTTAATTTTTTTTAAGGGTAAAAAAACATTATTTTCAGCTCATTAAAAATAAAGGGAATTTTTTTTTAAATTTGGGGAAAGGGGATAATATAAAAAAATTTTTATATTTATTTTTAATTTGTTCAGAAGATATTTATTCTCCGGCTTATTAAAAATATGCTAGGAAAAAGGGGGCCCCAAAAAGCGTCACTAAAAACTTTTTTTTGAAACCCCGATACCACCGCCGATAAGTGGATATATCTTTTTGATAATTCTTTAAAACAAAAATTTTCTTTTTTTACGGCACGCCGAATTCGTATTTATCTTTTAAAAATGCAACTGTTGTTTTATTTACATCCGAACCAAAATTTTTAAAAAGAGTATGGTAAAACCCAAAAACGTTACACCTAACTGAAAAAAAAGAACGATGAAACTTTTTTTAAAGATGGCAAACCGACATACAAGTCACAGAAACTTTTAAAAAGATCACAAACAATGGTGCAGATAATGTGTCTTTCAAAATGTAAAAAACTTTTTTTCGTATTGTTTAAATTCCTTTTCATCAATTTCCGGTTTTCAAAACCATTTTTTTAAAACCATTCATAATTCGAAGGAGAAGTTTCGAAATGACACTCCAAATCGATAAAGCAAAAAACAGGGGTTTCGCCGCCGTGAAACATATATAGGCCTGCAAAAAAACCATATTCCATATCTCTGTCTTGAATTTCATACTGTAGCGCCGGTTAAAAAAGAGCGTCACCACGCATAAAATTTTTTTAGAAAGGGCAAAATAAAAGGGGAAATGTAAAATTTGAGCAAAATAAATTTTGTTATGAATGCATGATGAGTTTTTTTGGGGATAGGGAAATCACGGGTTAAAAAACTGTAAAAAATAAACTTTTTTTTTGTATAGAAATTAAACCCAAAAAAATTGACAAATATCAACAATATTAAAGCAAAACCTGATTTCATATCTCCCTGGAAAGATGCTGCAAGTGAACCTGCCAAAATCAAATAACTTACAGACAAATAGAATCTTTGTAAAAAAAACAGAGAAAAAAGGTAAAATTTCCAAAAACCTTGTTTTAATTAAAAAGGATTGACAAAATTATCCAGAGTGGAACGTTAGAAGATGGGACCCACATATATTTTTCTTTTATTTGAAATAATCTGGAATGCATTGTCACAGTATCGCGTTTTAAGATTCAAGAATTGTTTCAAAAATTTAAAATTTCCCCACACTTGAATCTTCATTCGTAACGTCTTTTTTAATACTTTTATAAATGTTCTTAAGATATTTTCTGAGTACACAATACTATTTTGAATTTTTTTTAACTTGGACGCACATATATTTATATTTTACCATGGAATCACTTTATATCAATCTTTGTAATTATAAAATAGAATTTATAATACATATAAAATCAGAATTTTTAATTCAGACTAAAACGAAAATTTTTCTGCAAAAATGTTACAAAACTTTTTTGCCATTTCTAAACAAAGACGTTTCATATTTGGTGTTTTAGGCGCATATAAGTTATGCTAAACTAAAATTCAGAATCATGTTCTACATTCAGTCAAAGAAATAAAAAGTATTTGTAATGGATAATGATCAGTCTTCATTCAAATACACGCAAAGCCAAGCAAATTGAACGTTGCTCTGTAAAATTCAGTTATAATGAAATTCATAATTACTTTTACAAATTTGAATATTTTGTAGTTTCAGTTTTGTAAAGGAAATAAATTTTTAATTTCATTAATTGAATTTCTTTTTTTTTTATATTTACTGGAGAACATTATACCCTTTTAAAGATTACATGTTAACAAAGGCAAAAGTTTCTTAGTTTTAGGATTGTACAAAAATTTTACTGATTGCTCAATATAATACAGAGAAGAGAAAATTATTAATAGTACTAAACAAAATATTCTGAAAGAACAATTTACATGCAAGGAGCACACTACTCTAGAAAAATTTAAACATTATTAAATTTAATTTTTTACAAAATAATAGAGAAAATATGGATTATCAATAGTTCCATTCTATGTATATAAGTTATTGTAAAGCATTCTACTTACAAATTTAAGTAAACAATCTATACTTCAGCAATTAGATATTATATATTCTATCGTATCAATAGTTTATTGATTCTAAAAATTAAATTATTATTTGCCATTGCTACGAACTCATAATTATCTGCTAATAGCAGTAAGATTAATCCAAAAAACATTGTATGGGCTTAAAAAATAATAATACATAATTATCCTCCAAATTATATGCATCAATGTTTTGTAACTCGAAAGTTAATAATTCTTCTTTAATATTTAATTTAAATTTTAATAAAACATAATTATTTTATATGCTCTCATCATTTTTTCAGTTAACTCTTAGATCTAGGACATAAAAGATATATAAATGACATTGTGAAATTCGCAGGAATTTTTTTTTCTTTTTTTAACCTGCATTAATGTTGCATATAACAGCAGTTTTAGCTCATTTTATCTCTAGTGTAAATTCGGGTTTTAGAAAAACCAAATATTTAAAAATAATGAACAAATCAATTCATGCAATTTCGGAACCATTTTTCATGTTTTTTACATAAAGAATTGAAAAATATTTTTTTCCCTTTAAATAAAATATTTTTGAAAAATATTAAATGAAAATGCTATATCGTTGAATAATTGAGGTATTCATTTAATATTAACGTACGTAAAATTAAATTTACAAATTTTAGACGTAGGAATGCCTACGTAAAAACGAAAAATTCCTTTGTTGTATACATAAATAAATCCAAATTTCATGCTGAATTTGCCTTCCTCTGGGGGTGGGGGGAGTGCTGGTTTCCATACATTGAGATGGAGGAGCTTCAAACAAAATATAAAATTGGCGTACGATTATAGTAATCGACGAGGATTGTTCTTGGCGTCTCCTAAATGTCATTATATATATTAAAGGACTAACAAAACTTTTTTATAACCAATGCAACACCAAAACTTCTAAAAATTATGAAACCACATGACAGTTAACTGCGTCATGATAAATCAGTTATGCGTAAATAACGTATTCTTAATGAGAACAGACTTCTGATTTTTAAAAATAAATCACTATTATTCGTCAAAAAGATTAATGTGAATCATCAACATTAAAAATTGGTTTCCTCTGAGTCATTATCACATGTGCGAAAAGAATTGTAAAAAAATTACTAAATTTATAGTACTTTTTACTAAATGTAATTTGTTTACTAAATAGACTTCTTTGAGAACCATCAGCTTAAGACGTTTCTAATAGGCAGTAACAAATAAATATGTACTTAACATAATTAATGTGGCAAACATGTTTTGGGTTATTTGATTCAGTTATTGTGTACCTGATATGCGAACATTTCACTTATGAGAAAAAATTTTTAAAAGAGAAAAATGATTATCCTAAAAGCTAATTTGGTAGAGAGTTTTGAAACGTATTAGTTCGGATACTTTAATTTGGTAGCTATGTTAATGGGATTTAAATCCTTTTTATTCAAAGGAAGTTTTCTTTTTACTGTGCGGTATTTTAGATTTTTATAATCATGCATGTAACATCAAATCCTTTTATATTTTTGTATACTTGTTTCTATTGATCCAAATAAATACTTTTTTTTACTAACTATTAATGTTTAATAATGTGACAATTTTAACTTTGCAATCCCTTTTCTGTCTCCTAAGATTGCATTAAGCCAAGATTTTACATAATGAAATCATATAAGTCATGACTAATATTTTTTCTTTTATACTATTTTAATCGTTGGCTATTTTATTATTAAAATTTTGTAAAGAAATGAAAATCTACTATTTATAAAAATGAGTTATTAGTTATTAAAGTAGATGAAAACAATTTCCCAAAACAGCTGGTTCTTAGCAATGTTAAATATGAGTTAGGAAAAATTTAGAGAGAAGGAATTTGCTTCAGTTATAAATATCACAGAATAATATTGCACTCATCTTACTTTAAATGAAAAAAGGGCTTGTCTTATAATATGTTTCACAAAATAAGGAACAATAAAAATGAATAACGAACAGAAAAATTAAAACTATCATTCAATACACCTTCATACTACACCTTATTTCCAAAAGAATAACCGATTTAAAATTTGTATATTATGAAAAATACTGAGCGTAAACACTTGAGATTAACTTTATATTACATTTCTAATCATTAAGACTTTTTACAAACCAGAATAACCTTTTGACATACAAATAAAATGGAATTCGATGTACATTTTCTTTTTTTGAGTGCAGATTCGCAGAACTCTTGATTGATTGATTGAATTTTAACGTCGCACTGTTCAGCTACACGAGGGCTTTTGGCGACGGACCATGTAATTTTGAACCATGGTCAAGTGACGTGGACGACACCTGAGCTGGCACCCCTACTCTCCTAACTTCCACACCAACGGGAGGACGTTTCAGCTCTCGACAGATTTAACGTGCATCTCTGCCCTACACGGCGGGTCTTTAGCGGTACTGGGCTCGAACTCGTGACAAAGCAAGCCATGGTCCGATACCTATACAACTCGGCTACCGCGGCCACCTCTTGAGAAGGAAGAGTTTTAAGCACTCTCGAAACAAAACAGAACTCCCGCGCGAATGTCGGCAAAGAAGTTACGTATGTGGCAAGTAAAATTGGTGTGTGCACGGAAGATATCATTACATGTCAAATGGTTGAAAATGCTCAAAATATCCACATTGGATGCGCGACATCCAGTGGTCAAATTTGTTCCAAACTTTTGATATTATGTCTGCATTCACAGTTTCCACTGCAGCTTTGACGCGTCTCAGTTTCGCTTATGTAAATGACAGGACTGGAAAATAAAGTTAATTATAACTCCCCACAAGAAAAAATCACACACTGGGTGGTCCAGTGAGCTTGGAAGTCAGTGATGTCAAATTGAATTGTCAGATCCAAGCGACTGATACCAGTGGCGTCACAGATTACTGTTATGATGGGTATATTTTACAAAAAAAGAAGGAAAAAGACGAAAAGCCCTGGAGCATGATCTTTAAGATTAGAATTCAAAATCTGTTGATCTATGGGGGGAGGGGGTGAACTTTCAAACCCTATCCTTGTATACACCACTCAACTATTCCTCACTGAGGAATGCAATTGTCCCAAACTCTAAAGCACGCGCGAGCGTGCCCAAGCCGTAAAGTAATGTAGTCTTGTCCTGGAAAATGAAGTGATTAGAATAGGGTTCCAAATGTGATAAAAGCCAATTATCCCGCGATCACTCGCGAAGGGTGTTCTGTACACCCCAACAACAAGAAAATCCTCCCAGATTTTTAAAAAGAATGTGCAGAACTACGATTTTTTCTGTAGCTGCAAATTTTAGGTCATTGAATCTTCAGGCGTGATGCAATCCCTCTTTAAGGAACGATTGGAATGTAATGACCTTCAAAAGTTTATCTGGAGGGCTGAGAACTCCCGCGAGGAGTTGAGCATTTGTACACAGTCTGCTCTGAAAGTTTGGAAAATGATTAAAATGTTATTTTTCTGCTTTCTACAATCATTATCTCATTAATTATAAAGTATATTTATTACTGGCATATACGTTTTACTGGTTTATGAGAAAATATAAAATTATGTGTTTTAAAATGAAAATTTTGTATGTTTAATTTAAATTAATGTTAGTCTCATTTGTGTGCAATAAATTTAATAATTTTATTTGTATAATACAAAAAACATCTTGTACTTTATAAATATGTATCATAATGACTTAATTTTTATTTTCATAATTAAATACACGTGTTAAAAGTTTGGGGTGTTCTCTACACCCCGCGAGTAACGAAGGTAGCAAAAACAGGCGCGAGTGACCGCGGGTTATCGTGCATATCGAGGTATGTGATTTCCGTAGCAGTGGTACCTATGAAAAATAGAACCGTGCATCTACTTTAAGGTATCCGACTAGAAAAAGTATAACTCTCAGATGACCTGCAGTGCCATTTATTCAGTTTAAAATTTAATTTGCAACAATATTGTTTTTTTATAACTTAGCACAGTCTAAAAACTGTTCTATATTTTTCCAATATAAAACATACTTCCGATTTAATTGCATTAACTCTGTCACAACTCCAAAAAGAAATGTTCGCTTCATGAGCTTAATTATGACTGAGGAATTACAACAACCCTCGCACGACTTAGGACGGGGCACCTCAAGGGAATGAAGATCTTCCCTGATGGTTCAAGAAAGTTCCCGAAGTGTGAACACTGCCCAGATATACAACTGGATCCCACACACGTTCTGGGCTGCCCTTCCATTTCGGCAGCCCTCTTCAACATTGACCTCAACTGCACCAGGGAGACTCTCTGCTCGGATAAGGCCGAGAATGTGGATAGAGCGGTGCTACACGCCTTCGGGCCTATCTAATACTTTGGACTTGTCTGACGACAACAACAATTGCATTATTTCTGTTTTCTTGATTCACAATAATCGTATGAATATGACCATAATAGCAAAAACACATTTTATAAAAATTTAATATTTTTCTTGTTTTTTTTTAAGGTATCTAACTACGTTCAGAACCGTGATTTTGCAAAAGCGTATAAATGGATAATATTTATGATATTTAGTGTCATTTAGATTAGAATAGATTCATAAAATTGTTTTAAGGACACACATTATGACAAAAAAAATCATTTAAATACAATATTTTGGCAAAAAATTAGAATAATCTTTTTCCAAATGTTCTTCTTTTATAAAAAATGCTTCTATTGTATTAATATTTTGCCTGTATTCAACTCAGACCTCTGTACAGAGGCTCAACTAGAATTTTTGAAATGCATAACTCAGAAGTCGGTTTATCCATGTTTTACGAAAACAGAAGGGAGAAATTTTAAGAAAATACGCCGATAATTATTTCAAATGATTGTAACTCTGAAAATAATTTGAATTTTTCAAAAATCATAGTTGAGCCTCTTTCGAGGAACTATATACGAGCAAAATATTAATACAATAAACATTTTACAAGAAGAGAACATTTGGAAAAAGGTTATTCTAAGTTAATTTTTGCCAAAATATTGATTTAAATAATTTTTTGTCATAATGTCCTTAAAACAATTGTATACATGTATTCTAATCTAAGTGACACTAAATATCATGAAAACTATCCATTTCTGTGCTTTAAAATCATGGTTCCGAACGTAGTCGGATACCTTAAGTGCAAATAGGTATAGCTCTAATATTGGTTTAAAATTTGACAATGAACTATATTTTCGAGAATATATATTGTGTTTGATAAATATACTTTCCATTGATATTGATTTTATCAGTCTTATTAGGTTACTGGAAAGCGAAACTCTATCGTTCAGCAACTTCTGGAATGCTCAGGCAACAACTGATAACTCCAAATACGTAAGATAAGAAAAGTAGATAAGTACATGTGTTACATATAAATAGCTTGCTCCTACAGACATGCTATTTTATGAAAATACAGTTTGATGATAATTTCCTTTCTAGTTCCAGACCAACTGATATCAGAAGCAAAAATTGTGTTCTTCCAGAGGACATTGAAAGAAGAATTACATTCTTGCTATTATTTAAATAAATATACAAAACATATACAGTATACAATGCATATTATTCAATTATTATACATATCTGATTATAATTTTTTGAAAAAAAATTAAATCAAAGTTTATTGACTTTGAATACTTTGTACTCTCAAATATCTCTAATGCAGTTTTTTAATAGAAAATAGTCCTCTGTAATTTTTGTCGTGTTTTAATTTTGAAATTGTGTGAATCTTTATCGATGCGTAGATCGGGCCCTTTGGGAAACAAAAACACGCTTTTTAAAATTTGAGACGTTTTTATAATTAAAAAATTTGGCCCCTCCACATTTATTCTACAAATTTTTAATATTTTTTGAATGGATGGAAGTTGATAAAATTTTAAACATATTGAAGTAACATCTTCAAAATTATGGGAAGTAAAATTTATGGGATTGGGAAAAAAATCTGGAAAATAACTCTATCGATAAATCGACAGCTATTTTAAATGATTGGATGTCATTGTTGGAGGGATTTATAGAAGGATGTTCGCATTTTATGGAAAATATTATGTAATTCATTTTTTTTTTTTCATTTTGGAAAAAACTTTCCGGGTTCAGAAAAATTTCGGTTCCCTTTTTTTTTTAATGGAATGTAAAGTAAAACATTTATTTTAACAATGGCTCCTAAAAAGGATATATGGCTCGAAGGTTACGTAATTACGCTTTTCAATGAGAAATATTCCTATCAATAAATTAAGAAACGGTGTAAAAATCACGGTCATTACATTTCCAACTAAGGTAGCTATAATATATTACATTGAAAGGGTTTCTAACAACGGCAAATTTTTAAAATCATACAAGTTAATTCACTCTACTATATCAGCAGAATATTTAAGAACCAAATTTTGAAGAAAAATTCCCCCTTTTTCTGGGAAAAGGGCATTAATAAAGTTGAAGGTTTTATATGGACCCAAACCTCTTTTCCCCCGTCTAATTAAAATATCTTTTTTTGGAATAAAGTGTATCCCATTTACTGAAATACGTGTAAAATCAACCTAATATTCTGCAATTAACTTTCATGCTTTCTATTTATTAAAACGAGCCTTAGGAAAACAGCATCCAAGAACACTGGACAGACTTTGGAAAACGACTCAAGAGGAATGGAGTAAAATTTGCATGACAGTACGAAGAAAAAGTTTACTTGCATAAAAAATCGAGCTTGAGCTATTGTCAAGTATCATGGCTATCAGATAAAAACAAATTTCCACAAAAATATTTGGTATTTTTTGATAAAAAATAACTATCAAAATCGTTTCCACAAAGTGAGGAAGACATTCTGTAGTTGTTTGGAGAAAACTCCATGCATTCTGCTTTTTATTTTTGGCTCTGCGTATCATTGTGAAATATTTTGAGCCCACAAAGAAATTGTTTAACACAGTGTTTCTCAAACTTTCAATACTGGCGCCCCCCTTTTCAATCACAATTTTTATCGCGCCCCTTATACATTAATAAATTACTGAATGCAATAATAATGTTTTTGACGCTAAAGCTACAATACACGATCTTAATTAGAAACCGTACAAATTAATAACGTAAGTATTAAATTTTGTATGTTACTTTAAGCAAAAAAATTAAGTAATAGGATAACTATTAGTTATTTTTCCTTTCTCTGTTTTTTAAATTGGAACATATTGCAAAATGCGTGGCTGCTTGGGAAGAAAAATATAGATATCAGCTAAATAGAGAAAAAGACCCCAGAGGGTCAATTTCTAAAAAGCTTTGAAAAACTTTTGCTCTGCAAGACAAAACCCATGGAAAATCGCCAATACTTATTAAACTTGTTCTTAATTCAAATATTAATAAGATAAGTATTAAATCTTTTATGATGTTACCTTTAAATAATATATATTTAAGTAAATTACTTTTAAGTAATAGATTAATTATTTTATTTTCTTTCCCCTAATTTTAAATTGAAACAGATTGGAAATAATATTTAATTAAAGATTTTTTCTTCAAGATCATTTCTAAAAGTACAAATAAAATAAAAAATACCCAATCTATGTTGCTTTTATCATATCCATTACATCTGGCATCCTCGGAACTACATGTGAGTCTAGGCAATAACGACGTCTGCAAAACATGTAAAATGCTGTACTTCGTACAATTTAGCAGTCTTGCCGAATGTGTCCGCGAGCCAGTGGTATAGTATCGCCGTGGGTTGCCTTGTCACGAGTTCAGCCATACCCCAAAGACCCTGGGGCAGCGATACGCCAAATCTGTCGAGAGCTGAAATGTCCCCCCCGTTGGTGTGGTGTGGTAGTTAGGAGAGGGGGTGTCAGTCAGGTGTCGTCCACGTCACTTGACCATGGTTCAAATTACGTGGTCCGTCGCCAAAATCCCCCGTGTAGCTAAACAGTGCGACGTTAATAATCAATCAATCAATCTTGGCCGAATCGATTAGCTCCGAATCTCTTGAATGTACATTTCATAATTCACGCGTTAATTATAATTCACGGTTTTAATATTTGGCAGTGGATTAAAACAAAATCATAGAGATATATTTTAAATCACAGCGAGATTGACGAAAAAAAGCATAAAAATACACAGACGAGGGCAAATTGATAGCAAGTTACGAATGGGTTGGGGACCATGTCAAAATATTCAGAAGGGCTCTCAACTCGAAAAAGAGATCTTCATAGATTTCACATCCAGTGACAAAATTTAAAAGGGCAATTTTGTAATAAAATTTTGAATTCGGGATGAGGTGGATGCTGAATTTTCGCACTGAAAAAAAAAAGATTTGTATACTATTACCATTTGAACAGCATCCCTTTTGTGAATCCGGGTTTTCAGATATCTACTTTGAAAACAAAAAATAGATCTGAGCTAAATATCAAAAAAAAACCTGAGGTCAATTTCTAATTTTTAGCCTTCCTTTGAAAACTTTCTCTGCAAACAAGCCATAAGTCACTGATAATTTTAAAAATTGTTCTTATACGGGTGAAGTATCCACTCTTATAACACAAGTTTATTTTTTAAAACTGATAATATATTATTCTTGATATAATAGCTTAATTGAAAGAGAGTAAAACCAAGTGCATGACAATGTATAAAAAAATGTAAAATGATTTATTGAAATGAATACTCATATTATAAACGGTTTTGAATGAACTGTAATTTTAGGCCTCGCAAATTAGCATTTAGAATAAATGTTAAGTAATAAAAAGAATACAAAATTCTAATGAATAACAATTATGTTTTTAATATTTAAAGCGAAAGCCAGGATCAGGGTGCACTCGATACTAACGTTAATGGTCGCGGGAGTGATGCACCCCAATTTTTTTTATAATTATTTTCAATATACAAGAAAAAAATCACAATCTCAGTGAATAATTTAACTAAGAGTAAATATACTTCCTATTTCAAGGATTTTTCTGTCTTTCATAATTTGAGAAAATACCCAATAAAACTGAACTAAATTGTTCCAAATGTGCGTGACCTTAATAAAGGACACAAATCACAGACACTTTTCTAATTTACAGGAAAGCTATTTGCAACAAAACTGTCACATTTTGTTCTACGTTTTGAATTTTAATATCCTTTTGATGATCGACAAATATCCTGTTGAACTTTTTCTCTTGCTTGTTTTTTGACAGGGTGAAGTGCATTTTGCGGTACAGTTATGGTTTCATATTTTCTTGATAAAGTTCTTAATGTAGCTATTGAAAATTTTCCTTTCGTTTCATGTTTTTGCTTTTCTCAAATTTACTTTCGCTAACATGATTAATATGCATTTTTTTTCAGCAAGTGTTTCCCTTTTGTTTGATCAGCTTCAATTTCTTTCAGAGAGATCACAGATGACCAATTTTTTTTATATTCTGCTCATTTACATTTATAAACCATAATCAGTCGTACAACATCACAATTAAAACCACTAAGTTATTCATAGAGGAAAATGCAGCATGTTCAAGAAAATATTTTTAAAATAGTGGTCGTCCCGGGAACTCGTCTAAACAGGTCCCTTTTAGGATTCTAAAAAACATTTGCCACTCCCAAAAAGGAGATATGTTATCAATTCTTTTTTAGTTCCCATTAAGACTGTCATATTAGAGGATTCTCTGTCAAGGCCATTGGTAACAAATAGGCAGTTTTCCCAGAATTAACGTTTTTTGTATTATATGTTTCAGTATACTCATAAAAAATAAATCATGGCCAATTAATCCTTCAAAGTGATCAATATGCTTATCCATGTATTATAAAACTCTTTCACACTGTGAAAAAAAAGCGCAACAGAATTATATAATTTACAATTTTCCTAAAAGAAAGGGATGCAGGTAACCATACCAGTAAGTTCGAAAGCCAGCAAAAGTAATATTTTAAGTTAAAAGAAACGTAATAAAAAAATCTCTCATCCTAGGATTACAGCAAAGCAAACAAAATATTTTTTTTATTTAGTTATAGGATCAAAGATAGCTAGTGAGCGTTCAAAGTAGAATCTTTTATTTTTGATGACCTTTTTTCACCAGATGATATATATAAATCATATCAATGTAAATCTGTATTTTCTTATTATATCAGAAAGTATTTTGTTTTTTTTCATTCCAGTAAATTAATTTTTTTAATCTTTTATTTTCGATATGCTCGGGGCCCCCTTATATTATCGCGCCCCCTCAGGGGCGCGCCCCACAGTTTGAGAAACACTGGTTTAACAACTAAACATTTAGAATTGTGTCAAAATGGAAAACCATGAACTATATTCCTGATAGGGCAATATGAGATAGTGTGGTGAAGACAAAAGGCTCGCATTAAAACAAAATTTGTATTTTATTTAACTGTATTGCAGGAATACTTATATTCATATGCTATTTATTTCTTATTTTAATAATTATGTTTAACAGATACATTATGTTGAAGAAATAGTTATCTTTTATGTTTTTTTCATGTTAATAAATATTTTAATAGGATTTTTTCTTATCAATATATAATATGTATCCTGTAACTTCATTGCCTAACTCTGCATGAACTGCTATGGAAATCTAATTGCTTCAAATATGTCTTACAAATGCGATACCCCGAACACCATTGGTAGAATGGCTGACACACTGTAGCTAAAAGGTTAACGACCATGATGTAGATGCAGATACATGTGTATTGTGTGTGTGTTTTTACTCACATTAATAAACCCTGCATGTACGAGTGGAAAATTATATCCCCAAAGTCTTAATATTAATTTTAAGTATGAAAATAATGAATTATATTAAGATATCCAACTACACTAAAATCCTGATTTTTTTCTTAAAAATTGACAAATTTCTTTTACTATTGCATTTTATAGACAATTTTATTAGCTTTATAAAAATACCAAGTCTTTTATTTTCCATTCACTAGAACAAAAACTACAAGTGTTTTAGTAAAAGCAACCGTCGTAACTTTACATAAGGTGTCAAACTTAAAAATGCGTTTTACTCGAAATGAGTTTTTTTTTCGAAAAACTCAAACGGGGACAGCGATTGCTCAAAAAGTATGTAAAATAATTTGCTGAAATTTTTTGTGTATGTTATGTATAACCTTCAGATATATCAATCACTATTTTATTACAAAATGTACAGTGCTTTATGTAAATATAATCATTGGTTTTTTTTTTTTTTTTAAGTAATTTCATATAACAGTTGAGATAAAGTGCTCTAGGTTTTGTAAAAATTAAAATATCACTTATCCTGAAGGTCACTTCAAAAAGTAATAACAAAGTAATACATCAAACTTGAAAAATTGAAAATTTGTTCATTTACTATTTGTACAGAGCGGGTCCCATTTATGTAATTTTTTCCCAATTTTACCTATTTTTCCCATTTTTGA
>BMAV01004223.1:0-10058 GCA_019973955.1 Trichonephila inaurata madagascariensis
GATTTAGATTCCCTTCTAATTTATGAAATGGGTCACCGGTAAGTTTCTAGGTTAAAAAAAAAAAATGGTGGGCATGAAACGAAACACACTATTGAAAAAGGGGCAAATTTTAAAGAAACCGTTAGCATAACTTTTGAACGAATTAAATTTGACAAGCGCCATTCTTTCTTGATCAGCGAATTCTGTGCAAGAAAACTAAGTTTGTGAAATTTGGGTGGTTTTTAAAATCGGCCGGTCAGTTTTTTCCAGCCGGGGGCCTTTTTTTTTTAGAAGGTTTCATTTTTTAAAAAAAGTTACATGAGTTTCGTGAAATGGAGACCAGATTTAGACCCGGCAATTCGGGGAAAAGGGTCACCGGGAAGTTTCTAGGGAAAAAAAAAGTGGTGGGATATCACGAAAAAAGATTTGAAACAGGGGACGAATTTCGAAACCGCTGGAAACTTTTGAACAATGGGAATTTTACAAGCGCCATACATATTCGTGTCAGCTTTAATTTTGTGCAAGAAAACAAGTTTGGTGAGAATTGGTTTTTTTAAAATCGGCCGGTTATTGGTTTTCCCGCCGGGCGTTTTTTTTAAGTGTTTCATTTTTAAAACAGTTACATGAGTTTCGGAAACGGAGACCAGATTTTGATTCCGGGCTAATTTTAGTGAAATGGGTCACTTTGGTAAGTTTCTGGGTAAAAAAAAAAAAGTGGTGGGATATCACTGAAACAGACTATTGAAACAGGGGACGAATTTCAAAGAAACCGTTGAGCATAACTTTTGAACGAATTGGAATTTCGACAAGCGCCATACATATTCGTGGTCAGCGTTGAATTCTGTGCAAGAAAAACTAAGTTTGGTGAGAATTGGCTGGTTTTAAAATCGGCGTTTAGTTGGATTTTCCAGCCAAAGGGTCTGTTTTTTAGAAGTGTTTCATTTTTTAAAACAGTTACAGAATTTAGTGAATTGGAGACAAGATTTAGATTCCTGGTCTAATTCGAGTGAAATGGGTCACCTTGGTAAGTTTCTGGGGAAAAAAAGTGGTGGGCATGAAACTGAAACACACTATTGAAAGAGGGGACAAATTTTAAAGAAACCGTTCAGCATAACTTTTGAACGAATTGGAATTTCGACAAGCGCCATTCCTATTCTTGATCAGCGAATTCTGTGCAAGAAAAACTAAGTTTGGTGAAAATTGGCTGGTTTTTTTAAAATCGGCCGGTCAGTTGGTTTTCCAGCCAAAAGGGTCTGTTTTTTAGAAGAGTTTCATTTTTTAAAAACAGTTACATGAGTTTCGTGAAATGGAGACCAGATTTAGATTCCTGGTCTAATTTCGAGTGAAATGGGTCACCTTGGTAAGTTTCTAGGGTAAAAAAATAGTGGTGGGCATATCACTGAAACAGACTTTGAAACAGGGGACGAATTTCAAAGAAACCGCTGAGCATAACTTTTGAACGAATTGGAATTTCGACAAGCGCCATACATATTCGTGATCAGCGTTGAATTCTGTGCAAGAAAAACTAAGTTTGGTGAGAATTGGCTGGTTTTTTAAAATCGGCCGGTTAGTTGGTTTTCCAGCCAAAAGGTCTGTTTTTTTTAGAAGTGTTTCATTTTTTAAAAACAGTTACATGAGTTTCGTGAAACGGAGACCAGATTTAGATTCCTGGTCTAATTTCGAGTGAAATGGGTCACTTTGGTAAGTTTCTAGGGTAAAAAAAAATAGTGGTGGGCATATCACTGAAACAGACTATTGAAACAGGGGACGAATTTCAAAGAAACCGTTGAGCATAACTTTTGAACGAATTGGAATTTCGACAAGCGCCATACATATTCGTGATCAGCGTTGAATTCTGTGCAAGAAAAACTAAGTTTGGTGAGAATTGGCTGGTTTTTAAAATCGGCCGTTAGTTGCTTTCCAGCCAAAATAGGTCGTTTTTTAGAAGTGTTTCATTTTTTAAAAACAGTTACATGAGTTTCGTGAAACGGAGACCAGATTTAGATTCCTGGTCTAATTTCGAGTGAAATGGGTCACTTTGGTAAGTTTCTAGGGTAAAAAAAAAATAGTGGTGGGCATATCACTGAAACAGACTATTGAAAGAGGGGACGAATTTCAAAGAAACCGTTGAGCATAACTTTTGAACGAAGTGGAATTTCGACAAGCGCCATACATATTCGTGATCAGCGTTGAATTCTGTGCAAGAAAAACTAAGTTTGGTGAGAATTGGCTGGTTTTAAAATCGGCGGTAGTTGTTTCCAGCCAAAAGGTCTGTTTTTTAGAAGTGTTTCATTTTTTAAAACAGTTACAGAATTTAGTGAATTGGAGACAAGATTTAGATTCTGGTCTAATTTCGAGTGAAATGGGTCACCTTGGTAAGTTTCTAGGGTAAAAAAGTGGTGGGCATGAACTGAAACAACTATTGAAAGAGGGACGAATTTCAAAGAAACCGTTGAGCATAACTTTTGAACGAATTGGAATTTCGACAAGCGCCATTCATATTCTTGATCAGCGAATTCTGTGCAAGAAAAACTAAGTTTGGTGAGAATTGGTGGTTTTTAAAAATCGGTCGGTAAGTTGGCTTTCCAGCAAACAGGTCGATTTTTTCAGAAGAGTTTCATTTTTAAAACAGTTACAGGAATTTAGTGAATTGGAGACCAGATTTAGATTCCTGGTCTAATTTCGAGTGAAATGGGTCACCTTGGTAAGTTTCTAGGGTAAAAAAAAAATAGTGGTGGGCATATCACTGAAACAGACTATTGAAAAGGGGACAATTTAAAGAAACCGTTGAGCATAACTTTTGAACGAATTGGAATTTCGACAAGCGCCATACATATTCGTGATCAGCGTTGAATTCTGTGCAAAAGAAAACTAAGTTTGGTGAAATTGGCTGGTTTTTAAAATCGGCCGTTTAGTTATTTTCAGCCAAAAGGGGTCTGTTTTTAGAGGTGTTTCATTTTTTAAAACAGTTACATGAGTTTTGCGTGAAACGGAGACCAGATTTAGATTCCTGGTCTAATTTCGAGTGAAATGGGTCAGTTTGGTAAGTTTCTAGGGTAAAAAAAAATAGTGGTAGACATATCACTGAAACAGACTATTGAAGCTTTGGGAACGAATTTTCTAGACTTACATTGAGCATAACTTTTGAACAATTGAATTTCGACAAGCGCCATACATATTCGTCATCAGCGTCGCATTCTGTGCAAGAAAAACTACGTTTGGTGAGAATTGGCTGGACTTTTAAAATTGGCCGGTTATTTGGCTTTCCATCAAATAGGTCGGTTTTCAGAAGATGTTTCATTTTTAAAACAGTTACATGAGGTTTCATGAAACGGAGACCAGATTTAGATTCCTGGTCAAATTTTTGAGTGAAATGAGTCACTTTGGTGAATTTCTGGGGTAGAGCGGTGGGCATGTCACTGAAACACTATTGAAAAGGGGACGAATTTCAAAAGAAACCGTTGAGCAACGCTTTTGAACAGTGGAATTTCTACAAGCGCCATACATATTCGTGATCAGCGTTGATTCTGTGCAGAAAAACTAGGATTTGGTGAAATTGGCTGGTTTTTAGAAAAATCGAAGCCGGTTAGTTGATTTTCCGTAAGGGTCTGTTTTTTAGAAGTGTTTCATTTTTTAAAACAGTTACATGAGTTTCGTGAAACGGAGACCAGATTTAGATTCTATTGGTCTAATTTAGGTGAAATGGGTCACTTTGGTAAGTTTCTAGGGTAAAAAAAAAATAGTGGTGGGCATATCACTGAAACACACACTATTGAAAGAGGGGACAATTTCAAAAGAAACCGTTGAGCATAACTTTTGAACAGGTGGAATTTCGACAAGCGCCATACATATTCGTCATCAGCGTCGCATTCTGTGCAAGAAAAACACGTTGGTGAGAGTGGCTGGACTTTTAAATTGACAGCCGGTTATTTACTTTCCATCCAAATAGGTCGGTTTTTCAAGAGATGTTTCATTTTTAAAGAAACAGTTACATGAGTTTCATGAAACGGAGATAAAATTTGGGTCCTGGTCCAAATTTTGAGTGAAATGAGTCACTTTGGTAAGTTCTGGGTAAAAAAAAAAAAAAAGTGGTGGGCATGTCACTGAAACACACTATTGAAGGGGACGAATTTCAAAAGAAACCGTTGAGCATAACTTTTTGAACGAATTGGAATTTCTACAAGCGCCATACATATTCGTGATCAGCGTTAATTCTGTGCAAGAAAGAACCTGAATTTGGTGAGAGTGGATGGTTTTATTTAAAATCGGTCGTAAGTTGGCTTTCAGCAACACAGGTCGATTTTTCAGAAAGATGTTTCATTTTTAAAAGCTTGCAAGAATTTGTGTGGTGGAGACAAGATTTAGATTCCTGGTCTAATTTCGAGTGAAATGGGTCACCTTGGTAGAGATTTCTAGGGTAAAAAAGTGGTGGGCATGAAACTGAAACACACTACTATTGAAAGAGGGGACAAATTTTAAAGAAACCGTTCAGCATAACTTTTGAACGGTGGAATTTCGACAAGCGCCATTCCTGTCTTGATCAGCAGGTGTTCTGTGCAAGAAAAAACTAGGATTTTGGTGAAAATTGGCTGGTTTTTTTAAAATCGGCCGATTGGATAACTTTCCAGCCAAATAGGTCGGTTTTCAAGTGTTTCATTTTAAAGCAGTTACATGAGTTTCGTTAAACGGAGATCGAGATTTAGATTCTGGAAGGTCTAATTTCGAGGTGAAATGGGTCACTTTGGTAACTTTCTAGGGTAAAATAGTGGTGGGCATATCACTGGAAACAGACTATTGAAGAGGGGACGAATTTCACAGAAACCGATGAGCATAACTTTTTGAACGGGTAGATTTCGACAAGGGCTATACATATTCATGATCAGCGTTAATTCTGTGCAAGAAAAACCTTAAGTTTGGTGAAGTGGATGGTTTTCAAAAATCGGTCGGTAAGTTGAAACTTTCAGCAAAACAGGTCGATTTTTTCAAAAGAAGATGTTTCATTTTTAAAAACAGTTACAGGAATTTAGTGAATTGGAGACAAGATTTGGAATTCCTGGTCTAATTTCAGTGAAATGGGTCACCTTGGTAAGTTTCTAGGTTAAAAAAAAAGTGGTGGGCATGAAACTGAAACACATTATTGAAAGGGGACAAATTTTAAAGAAACAGATTGAGCATAACTTTTGAACGAATTTTGTTTTCGACAAGCGCCATTCATATTCTTGATCAGCGGGTCTGTGCAAGAAAAACTAAGTTTGGCGAAATTGGCTGGTGTTTTAAAATCGGCTGGTCAGTTGTTTCAAGCCAAAAGTCTGTTTTAGAAGTGTTCATTTTTTAAAAACAGTTTTGAGTTTCGTGAAATGGAGACCAGATTTAGATTCCTGGTCTAATTTCAGTGAAATGGTCACCTTGGTAGCGAAGTTTCTGGGTAAAAATAGTGGTGGGCATATCACTGAACAATTTATTGAAACAGGAGACGAGATTTCAAAGAAACCGTTGAGCACTTAACTTTTGAACGAATTGGAATTTCGACAAGCGCCATACATATTCGTGGTCAGCGTTGAATTCTGTGCAAGAAAAACTAAGTTTGGTGAGAGTGGCTGGTTTTTAAAATCGGCCGTTTAGTTGGTTTTCAGCCAAAGGGTCTGTTTTTAGAAGTGTTTCATTTTTAAAACAGTTACATGAGTTTCGTGAAACGGAGACAGATTTAGATTCCTGGTCTAATTTCGAGTGAAATGGGTCGCACGGTAAGTTTCTAAGGAGTAAAAAAAAAATAGTGGTGGGCATATCACTGAAACAGACTATTGAAACAGGAGACGAATTTCAAAGAAACCGTTGAGCATAACTTTTAGTGGAATTTCGACAAGCGCCATACATATTCGTCATCAGCGTCGCATTCTGTGCAGAAAAACTTCGTTTGGTAGTGGCTGGACTTTAAAATTGGCCGATTGTTGGCTTTCCATCAAATAAGGTCGGTTTTTCAAGTGTTTCATTTTTAAAACAGTTACATGAGTTTCATGAAACGGAGACCAGATTTAGATTCCTGGTCAAATTTTTGAGTGGTAAGTCCACTTTGGTAGTTTCTGGGGTAAAAGTGTTGGGCATGTCTACGCACTGAAACACACTATTGAAGAGGAACGTTTTCAAGAAACCGTTGAGCATAACTTTTGAACGAATTGGAATTTCTACAAGCGCCATACATGATATTCGTGATCAGCGTTGTTGAGTATTGCAAGAAAAAAATTAAGTTTGGTGAGTGGATGGTTTTAAAATCGGTCGGTAAGTTGGCTTTCCAGCAACACAGGTCGATTTTTCAAAATGTTTCATTTTTTAAAAAGCATTTTGCAAGCATTTAGTGGTGGAGACAAGATTTAGATTCTGGTCTAATTTCAGTGAAATGGGTCACCTTGGTAAGTTTCTGGGGTAAAAAGTGGTGGGCATGAAACTGAAACACGCACTGTGAAGAGGACAAATTTTAAAGAAACCGTTCAGCCTTAACTTTTTGAACAATTGGAATTTCGACGAAAGCGCCATTCTATTCTTGATCAGCGAATTCTGTGCAAGAAAAACTAAGTTTGATGAAAATTGGCTGGTTTTAGAATAGGCCGGTTAGTTGGCTTTCCAGCCAAATAGGTCGTTTTCAAAAAGTGTTTCATTTTTTAAGCTGGTTACATGAGTTTCGTTAAACGGAGATCGAATTTAGATTCTGGTCTAATTTCAGTGAAATGGGTCACTTTGGTAACTTTCTGGGGATGCTTGAAGTGGTGGGCATATCACTGAGCACGAACTATTGAGAGAGAGGGACGAATCTCACAGAAACCGTTGAGCATAACTTTTGAACAGGTGGAATTCGACAAGGGGCTATACATATTCGTGATCAGCGTTGAATTCTGTGCAAGAAAAACTAAGTTTGGTGAGAATTGGATGGTTTTCAAAAATCGGTCGGTAAGTTGGCTTTCCAGCAAAACAGGTCGATTTTTTTCAAGAAGTGTTTCATTTTTTAAAAACAGTTACAGGAATTTAGTGAATTGGAGACAAGATTTAGATTCCTGGTCTGGCTACAGTGAAAGTAGGGTCACCTTGACAGGATTTCACTAGGTTAAAAAAGTGGTGGGCATGAAACTGAAACACATTATTGAAGAGGGACAAATTTTAAAGAAACAGATTGAGCATAACTTTTGAACGAATTTTTAATTTCGACAAGCGCCATTCATGATGTGATCAGCGAATTCTGTGCAAAAAACTAAGTTTAATTGATTGGCTGGTTTTTTAAAATCGGCTGGTCAGTTGGTTTTCCAGCCAAAAGTCTGTTTTTAGAAGTGTTCCTTTTTAAAACAGTTACATGAGTTTTCGTGAAATGGAACCAGATTTAGATTCCTGGTCTATTTCGGTGAAATGGTCACCTTGGTAAGTTTCTGGGGGTAAAAAAAAAATAGTGGTGGGCATATATCACTGAAACAGACTATTGAAACAGGAGACGAATTTCAAAAGAAAACCGTTGAGTGATAACTTCTTTGAACGAATTGAATTTCACGCCATATTCGCCTGCCGAACAGCGTCGCATCTGTGCAAGAAAACTACGTTTGGTGAGAATTGGCTGACTTTTTAAAATTGGCCGGTTATTTGGCTTCCATCCAAATAATAGGTCGGTTTTTTTCAAGAAGTGTTTCATTTTTTAAAAAAAGTTACATGAGTTTCATGAAACGGAGACCAGATTTAGATTCCTGGTCAAATTTGAGTGAAATGAGTCACTTTGGTAAGTTTCTAGGGTAAAAAAAGTGGTGGGCATGTCACTGAAACACACTATTGAAAGAGGGGACGAATTTCAAAGAAACCGTTGAGCATAACTTTTGAACGAATTGGAATTTCTACAAGCGCCATACATATTCGTGATCAGCGTTGAATTCTGTGCAAGAAAAAACTAAGTTTGCGGAGAATTGGCTGGTTTTTTAATCGGCCGGTTAGCTTTGGTTTTCCAGCCAAAAGGGTCTGTTTTTTAGAAGTGTTTCATTTTTAAAACAGTTAAGCATGAGTTTTCAGAAACGGAGACCAGATTTGTGATTCCTGGTCTAATTTTAGAGTGAATGGGTCACTTTTGCAGTAAGTTTCTAGGGTAAAAAATAGTGGTGGGCATATCACTGAAACAGACTATTGAAACAGGAGACGAATTTCAAAGAAACCGTTGAGCATAACTTTTGAACGAATTGGAATTTCGACAAGCGCCATACATATTCGTCATCAGCGTCGCATTCTGTGCAAGAAAAACTACGTTTGGTGAGAATTGGCTGGACTTTTAAAATTGGCCGGTTATTTGGCTTTCCATCCAAATAGGTCGGTTTTTTCAAGAAGTGTTTCATTTTTTAAAACAGTTACATGAGTTTCATGAAACGGAGACCAGATTTAGATTCCTGGTCAAATTTTGAGTGAAATGAGTCACTTTGGTAAGTTTCTAGGGTAAAAAAAAAAAGTGGTGGGCATGTCACTGAAACACACTATTGAAAGAGGGGACGAATTAAAGAACCGTTGAGCATAACTTCTTTTGAACTTAGCTGGAATTTCTACAAGCGCCATACATATTCGTGATCAGCGTTGAATTCTGTGCAAGAAAAATTAAGTTTGGTGAGAATTGGATGGTTTTTAAAAATCGGTCGGTAAGTTGGCTTTCCAGCAACATAAAATGATTTTTTCAAGAAGTACTTCATTTTTAAAAACATTTGCAAGAATTTAAAGTGAATTGGAGACAAGATTTAGATCTCTGGTCTAATTTCGAGGAATGGTCACCTTGGTAAGTTTCTAGGGTAAAAAAGTGGTGGGCATGAAACTGAAACACACACAATTATTGGAAAAGAGTGGACAAATTTTTAAAGAAACCGTTCAGCATAACTTTTGAACGAATTGGACTTCGACAAAGCACCCGCAATTCCTATTCTTGATCAGCGAATTCTGGTGCTAGAAAACTAAGTTTGGTGAAAATTGGCTGGTTTTTTAAAATCGGTTTGTTAGTTGGCTTTCCAGCCACACACAATAGGTCGGTTTTTTCAAGAAGTGTTTCATTTTTAAAAACAGTTACATGAGTTTCTGGGGCAAACGGAGATCAGATTTAGATTCCTGGTCTACTTTGAGTGAAATGGGTAACTTGGTAACTTAGGGTAAAAAAAAAAAAAATAGTGGTGGGGTATATCACTGAAACAGACTATTGAAAGAGGGGGGGACGAATTTCACAGAAACCGATGAGCATAACTTTTGAACGAATTGGAATTTCGACAAGGGCCATACATATCTGCGGACCTGCTGAATTCCCCTGCGCTGAAAAACTAAGTTTGGTGAGAATTGATGGTTTTCAAAAAAATCGGTCGGTAAGTTGGCTTCCTAAGCACAGGTCGATTTTTCAAGAAGTGCTTCATTTTTAAAACAGTTACAGGAATTGAAGTGAATTGGAGACATGATTTAGATTCCTTAATCTAAATTTCGAGTGAAATGGCCCACCTTGGTAAGTTTTGTAAGGTTAAAAAAAGTGGTGGCATGAAACTGAAACACATTATTGAAAGAGGGACAAATTTGCACAGAAACCGTTGAGCATAACTTTTGAACGAATTTTAATTTCGACAAGCGCCATTCATATTCTTTTGATCAGCGAATTTTTCTGTGCAAGAAAAACTAAGTTTAGTGAGAATTGGCTGGTAAGCTTTTAAAATCGGCTGGTCAGTTGGTTTTCCAGCCAAAAGTGTGTCTGTTTTTATGAAGTGTTTTCATTTTCTAAAACAGTTACATGAGTTTCGCGAAATGGGAGACCAGATTAGATTCCCGGCCCACTTTCGAGCGAAATGGGTCACCTTGGTAAGTTTGTGGGTAAAAAAATAGTGGTGGGCATATCACTGAAAGTCAGACTATTGAAACAGGGAGACGAATTTCAAAGAAACCGTTTAGCATAACTTCTTTTGAACGAATTGGAATTTCGACAAGCGCCATACATTCGTGGTCAGCGTTGAATTCTGTGCAAGAAAAAAACTAAGTCAGCAGAATTGGCTGGTTTTTTAAAATCGGCCGTTTAGTTGGCTCTTTTCCAGCCAAAAGGGTCTGTT